>JARQOC010000002.1:695988815-696060911 GCA_033576535.1 Allobates femoralis | reverse complement strand
CCACAATCCCTCATCCCTCTGATGGCATCAGATAACCGGACTAGATTGCAAATATTAGCATCAGATTAATACCATGAATATGAAGGCAATGAAAGTGTGTTTGGGCGACTTAGAAAATTAACTCTAATTATTCTCAATCGCGTTAGCTTCTCTGTATGTTTCTGCAGCATCTTGAGAACTCACAAATGGAGATGGTTCAGAGTTCATTGCTCAGTGATTGGTATGGTCATATTCCCAATGACAGGTCCTGATCATTTCTATATAAAGCGATGCATTCTCTCATATTACAGTATTAATCCTGGCAGGATATCCAGGTGCCGCAATCCCCGGATGAAGCTTCCACTGCCGTACTGCAGAGTAATTGATATAAATTACAGGGCTCAGGCACTGCGGTAAATCTTCAGAATGATTCTCCCATTTTCAAGCTGCAGTTTATTGCGACAAGGTCACATTTACTTGATAAAAGTGAGAGGTATAATATTTAGTCAGACCATTTACATTTATGTTTGCCATTTTTCAGGCAGCGGCTCCACTGAAGAGTTCTTTTGTCTCATGCACCACCAGTTCATGGAGAGAGAGTGGCACTCTATCAAGGATATGGGAAGTGATCAGGCACAGCTCAGCATGTTGTACAGGCACTGGGTAAATCATGGCTTCATGATATATACTAATAACTGTGCAGACTGGAGTTTTTTGGGGGGTTTACAAGTGAGTAATGTGTGAAAGTTTATAAGAAAAGTTGCTGACACACATACACGGATTGTCCCACCACCTAAAGCTATATGACTACATTGCAGATTTGGTTGCAGAAGTTTCTGCATCTCCTATCAGGAAAAACGCTGCTGCAAAAAGTGCATTTGGTGTGTTTTGCCTGTGTTTTTGAGACCGAGCTTGAGTCCAAGTCTATGGAGACCCAAACTAAATGGTGGCTAAAGGCCACGTTACACACACAGATATATTGGTCACAGATCTCTAGTTGCAGTGAAATCATGGACACATTGCTCCATTTGTACACAGCCACAAAATGGAACAATGTGTCCATGATTTCACTGCAACTAGAGATCTGTGACTAATATCTGAACAGATATCTGTGTGTGTAACGTGGCCTTAAGAGTCTGCAAAAGGAAACAAAATCGGGATTAAAGTGTTAAATAATACTTCCCAGTCTCCGGGCTACTATTCGCTTTGCTCTCACACTACTTCTGGGTCCGCTCATTAAGCATTATGAATATTCACTGCATTCCTGTCCCACCTTCTGTGACAGTGTCTTTGATTGGTTGCCCAGCTTCACAGTAGCTGTCTGTCTCCTCAGAGTGTAAAAATAAGTAAATAATTGTAAAAAACTGGTGTGGGGTCCCCCAATTTTGATATTTAGTTAAGATAAAGCACATGGATGGGGGTTGGTATTCTCAGTCTGGTGAGCCCCATGGTTATTGGGCCCTCTGGCTAAAAATGGCAGCCCACATCTGCCCCAGAAATGGCGCATACATTAGCTAGGCCATTCCTGGCACTTTATCTGGCTCATACCGATTGCCCTGGTGCTGTGAGAATAGAGGTAGTGACAGTGAGAGAATTGACAGCTAATATCAAGCCCTGGATTGGTGATATATGGGTCTCTATTAGACTCCCACAATCCTAACTAAAGTAAGTTAGTAGTTAAAAAATACAGACACAAGTCCTTCATTGTAAATAAAAAACACAGACACCCTCTTTTACCCATTCATTAACCCCAAATATACCTTTGCAGCTCCACAACTGAGGTCCTCGGTGCTCCCTGGCTCTCTTACATTCAGATCTCATGCTGAACAGTGACATTAAATTGACCGCTCGGCGCGAGCATCGGCGCTCGGTGACAGCTCTGACAGTCACGGCTGTGAGAGTGGTGGGGTCACATGAGGTCCCAGCTGAGGTAACACAAATCTACAAGAAAAAAGACATGCCAGCAAAGTCAATGAGAATCTTGAAGTGATATGCAAAGCAAACCTATTTCTCTTCTTTAATCAACACACTGTCCCGTAACCCCAAACAACTATTTAAAACCTTCAACTCCCTTCTCCGCCCCCCAGCACCTCCTCCTTCCCCCCTCATCTCCGCCGACGACTTTGCCACCTTCTTCAAACACAAGATTGATAAAATTAGAGAAAGCTTTGGCCCAACGTCCCCCCAACCCACCACCATTACCGCCCAACCCTCTTCGACCAAGGGAAGCTTCTCCAACGTGACTGAAGCCCAGCTCTCCACCCTCCTGTCACGATCTCACCTCACCACCTGCGCCCTCGACCCACTCCCTACCCATCTCATCCCAAACTTCACCACTGCCCTCATTCCTGCCCTAACCCACCTCTTCAACCTATCACTCACTACTGGCG
The DNA here is from genome assembly GCA_033576535.1 of Allobates femoralis. Lineage (NCBI taxonomy): Eukaryota > Metazoa > Chordata > Amphibia > Anura > Aromobatidae > Allobates > Allobates femoralis. The sequence continues at coordinate 696,058,542 of JARQOC010000002.1, read as the reverse complement.
TCTTTCCCTCATCCTTCAAACACGCCTTGATCTCACCCATCCTCAAAAAACCCTCCCTCGACCCATCATCCGTCGCCAACTACCGCCCAATATCCCTTCTTCCTTTCGCTTCCAAACTACTCGAACAACACGTCCACTCTGAACTGTCCTCCTACCTATCCTCCCGCACCCTCTTCGACCGCCTGCAATCCGGTTTCCGACCCCACCACTCCACCGAAACAGCCCTCACTAAAGTCACCAATGACCTCCTGACCGCGAAGCGAAAAAAACACTACTCCGTCCTCCTCCTCCTCGATCTATCCGCCGCCTTCGACACAGTCGATCACTCCCTCCTACTCCAAATCCTAGAATCCCTTGGTATCACTGACCTCGCCCTCTCCTGGATCTCCTCATATCTTACACACCGCACCTTCAGTGTCACCCACTCCCCCACTCTTCCTCGTCCTACCCCCTTACTGTTAGCATCCCCCAGGGATCGGTACTGGGACCGCTACTTTTTTCCATCTACACCCTCGGCCTAGGTCAACTCATCGAGTCCCACGGCCTCCAGTACCATCTCTACGCCGACAACACCCAGATCTAGCTCTCCGGGCCCGACATCACCTCCCTTCTGTCTAAAATCCCCCAATGCCTGTCTGCCATCTCATCTTTGTTCTCTGCTCGCTTCCTCAAGTTGAACATGGACAAAACAGAGTTCATTGTCTTCCCTCCCAGCCGCCCTCCCCCTCTGCCAGACCTGTCAATCCGAGTCAACGACTGCTCCCTCTCCCCAGTCCCCCATGCAAAGTGCCTCGGGTCACCCTCGACTCCTCCCTCTCCTTCAAGCCCCACATCCAAGCCCTCGCCACCTTCTGCCGACTCCAACTCAAGAACATCTCACGTATCCGCCCGTTTCTTAATCATGACACCGCCAAAACTCTCGTCCATGCCCTCATCATCTCCCACCTTGACTACTGCAACCTACTGCTCACCAGTCTCCCTGCCTCCTCCCTTGCACCTCTCCGCTCTATCCTAAATTCAGCTGCCCGTCTAATCCACCTGCCTCCTCGCTACTCCCCTATCTCCCCTCTCCTCATGGCACTCCACTGGCTCCCCACCTCCCTAAGACCTCCCTTTAAAATCCTAACCCAGACCTACAAAGCCATCCACAACCTGTCCCCCCCCTACATCTCCGACATGGTCTCCCGATACCAACCCGCACGCAACCTACGCTCCTCACAAGAACTCCTCCTCTCCTCCCCCCTCATCTCATCCTCCCACAACCGCATACAAGACTTCTCCCGTGCCTCCCCTAGACTCTGGAACTCTCTCCCCCAGCACGTCAGACACTCGCCTACCCTCAAGAACTTCAAAAAGAACCTGAAAACTCATCTATTCCAACAAGCCTACAACCTATGATGAGACCCAGCGCCGCTCCACCAAACGCTTGGCGCTTCCCCCCCCTATCGTGTTCCCCCCACCCCTGTAGACTGTGAACCCTCGTGGACAGGATCCTCTCCCGTCGTGTATCAGCAAGCATTGACTGCTCATGTGTACTGTACTTGTCGTTGTTACCCCCACTTCTTATGTAAAGCGCCATGGAACCAATGGCGCTATATAAATAAATAATAATAATATGCCCACGTTCAGAATTTTTTCCTTGCAGATTTTGGTGCAGACAAAATCTGCATCATGTCAATTCTTACCACCATTTTTAAGTAGTTAACCTATATGGTAAGTGCTATGAAGAGAATAAATAAAAACACTAGAATTGCCATTTGTATTGTTGTTGCACTTCCATAAAAAATGCAATTAAAAACGTGATACAAAACCTTGCATGTTCCCCAAAATTGTATCTCTAAAATGAGTTTTCCACACACAAAAACTAATTCTCACAGTTGTATCAGCGAAAAATTAAGTACAGGGTCTGGGAAAATTGCAATACAAATAGAAATTTTTCTTTATAAAAGATCAGAAAAACTAGTAGACACGTGATCGTAAGTATGAAAATCACATATTAGTGGCCTTGCGATGACTGCTAGGCCCAGTAAACAGAGCTGATTTCTGAGAATATATTACACTCTCTTATAGTACACAACATGCTACAGGGCTTAATTTTATAATTAAAGGGGTTGTCCAGATTTGTGATAAAAGTCTGCAGTCACTTTAGTGGACTACATGCTTCTGAATTTTCACAGCCTGCGCACTGCGCTGTTTCTGAATTTTCCTGTGCTGGCAGCAAGAGTGAACAGTCATGTTGGTGCAAGTATGCAATTTGCATCCTCCAGGCCACATTCTGAATAGATGTGTTCTGCCTAGTTCAATTTACTTGCATTTTGCAAGGCCACGCATGTCTAGTTGGCATGTGACCGCACGTATGCAAATCACATACTTTTATTTTCATGACCTCCCAATCTCACCACTGGCACTAGAAATTCCTGACAACATGCAATGCACAAGCTGTGAGAATTCAGAAGTCTGCAGTCACATAGCGCAACTGCAAACTTTCATCACAAACTTGGACAACCCTTTTAATGCTCTTAACATAAATACAAATGTAGTACCGTAAGTCTTATCGTATTGGATGGCACAATACTTTAATAACATAGACATGTATCATGTAATCTTACAAGTTGTGGATTCGTACGTGTGTGTATAGGATCAAAACCAATACCAACAAAAAAATGCATCACCAGAACCACCCTCAGTAAAGAAATACATCACCGGAACCCGCAGTAGTACAGCAACACATCACTAGAACTCCCAAAATTACAGAGACATACCATCACAACCCTTATGCTGTAAGTACATAGATGTATCATCAGAACCACCAGCAGTACAGGAACACATCACTAAAACTGCCATCAGTACATGAAAATATCACCAGAACAAGCATCAATACATGAATACATCACCTGAACCACCATCAGCACATGAATACATCACCAGGATTAACCTTTGTGCATAAATTCTGTACCAGACCCACTAACAGTTCATAGTACATCAATTGTAATGTCAGGTCAGACCTCATACGCATTTGTATTGTATGGGCCTAAAACCTCTCCGTATGTCATTAACAATGGGGAGAAGATACTGTTAGGCTGGGGTCACAGTACCATTTTTCACATGCTTTTTTGGAGACCTGCGTTTTCAAAAACGCATGTAAAAAACGCACCCATAGGCCCCCATGTTAAAAAACGCATGCCCTAATAGCCAAAAAGCATGTGTGACTGTCCCATGCGTTTTTGGAGCATATCCAAAAACGCATGCGTTTTTGTAGAAAACGCATGCGTTTTTATAACATGGGTTCCTATGGAAAACGCATGCGTTTTTGAATGGCACTAAAAGGTACTAAATGCACATGCGTTTTTGCATGCGTTTTCCGTAGGAACCCATGTTATAAAAACGCATGCGTTTTCTACAAAAACGCATGCGTTTTTCAAAACGCTCAAAAAAATACTACAAGCACTATTTTTAGGTGCAGATTCAAAAACGCAGCCAAAAACGCAGGGAGCCATCAGAGACCTTAAAAAACTCATGCTGACATGAAAAACGCATGTAAAAAAGCATGCGTTTTTAAAAGGCACTAAAAAAACTGTGACCACAGCCTAAGTTGATTTAACTGTTATGTGCAAGAAGAGATCAACCCAGTTGAGACTCACATTGGATCAGCAATAGAGCAGTCACAGACGCACTTGACACCAGATACCACTGCTAGGCAGTTCTTGAAGGCTGGGATGATCTTAACCTGCTCTCATTATAGGGAAGAGGGCTTTGAGAGAGCCCTTTTCAGACTGCTGTTACAGAATAGCTGATGTCTGGTGATGCGGACTATGTCAGAGTCTGGTAACAGGGGTCTATCCAACCTGAGCAACGCAGTACTGAATCAGAGTAACAAAAGGGAAACTCAGAGACAAAAGCTAGGGATAATAAACCAGAAAAAAACATTAAACAAAGATGAGAAACAACCAAAAGCCTGGTCATCTAGTCCACCCCCTGCTAAAAGCAGGATTCAGTAAATCATCCCAGATGGCTACTTTACACGCGGCTACATTTCTAGCTTAGGCTGTGGTCACAGTTTTTTTAGTGCCTTTTAAAAACTCATGCTTTTTTACATGCGTTTTTCATGTCAGCATGAGTTTTTTAAGGTCTCTGATGGCTCCCTGCGTTTTTGGCTGCGTTTTTGAATCTGCACATAAAAATAGTGCTTGTAGTATTTTTTTGAGCGTTTTGAAAAACGCATGCGTTTTTGTAGAAAACGCATGCGTTTTTTTAACATGGGTTCCTATGGGAAACGCATGCGTTTTTTTAACATGGGCTCCTATGGGAAACGCATGCGTTTTTGAATGGCACTAATTGTACATGCGTTTTTGAATGGCACTAATTGTACATGCGTTTTTGCATGCGTTTTCCATAAGGCCCCTTATTAAAAAACGCATGCGTTTTTGGATATGCTCCAAAAACGCATGGGACAGTCACACATGCTTTTTGGCTATTAGGGCATGCGTTTTTTAACATGGGGGCCTATTGGTGCGTTTTTTACATGCGTTTTTGAAAACGCAGGTCTCCAAAAATGCATGTGAAAAATGGTACTGTGACCCCAGCCTTATCCACAGGTAACTTACTGGCTGCAGTGAAATCATGGAGACATTATTCCATTTGTACACAGCTACAAGATAGAACCTTGTCTCCATGATTTCACTGCAGCCAGTAAGTTACCTGTGGATAAGCTACAAATGTAGCCACGTGTAAAGTGGCCAAGACAGATATCTGTCCAGCCTCTGTGTGAAGACTTCCATTGAAGGAGAACTCACCACCTCCCATGGTCGCCTGTTCCACTCGTTGATCACCTCACTGTCAAAAAGTGTTTTCTAATCTCTAATCTGTGTCTCCTCCTATTCAGTTTCATCTCATTGCTTCTAGTCTTTCCTTGTACAAATGAGAATAAAGCTGATTCCTCTACAGTGTGACAGCTCTTGAGATATTTGTAGACAGCTATTAAGTTTCCTCTCAGTCTTCTTTTTAGCAAGCTAAACATTCCCAAATCATGTAACCATTCCTCATAGGACATGGTTTACAGACCGGTCACCATTCTGGTCTCTCTTCTCTGAACTTGCTCCCGTTTGTTTATGCTTTTTTTTAATAATGTGTTGCCCAGAACTGGACACAGTATTCTAGATGAGATATGACCAAAGAGGAGTAGAGGGCGATAATGACTTCACGTGATCTAGACTGTATACTTCTGTTAATACATCCCAGAATTATCACAAGTAATAGGATTAGCAGTCAGGGCCTAATTCCAAAGCCGCAATCTCACCGGGTTTCTCCTCTTAAAAACCCAAGAAAATCAATAGGTTGAAAAATATAACATTTCAGAGCGCTTATGGATCACAGTGTCAAATCTGATTTAGGCTTTATCTTTATAAAATCTTTAAAAATAACCAAAACTCAATCATAAAATCACACACAAAAAATATATTAAAATGTAACATTCAAAACACACATATGACAAGCCTCCGTGGGTAGGGAGGTATGAACAATCTTTCTTCCTACAATGTGACTCCGGCCGGTAAGCTGCCTGGGGAATTTCTTCCTCGTTGCTTATTTCCTCTATCCACATAAATACACACAATTTTTCTGTCTCTTTAAAATTGCATATGCTGTGCAAACATTTCATATGCAATTTTAAAGAGACAAAGAAATTGTGTGTATTTATGTGGATAGAGGCAATTAGCTAGGAGGAAGAAATTCCCAGGCTGGTTACCGGCCGGAGTCACATTGTAGGAAGAAAGATTTTTCCATACCTCCCTACCCATGGAGGCTTGTCATATGTGTGTTGTGAATGTTGTATTTTAATATATATTTTTTATGTGTGTGATTTTATGATAGTGTTTTGGTTACTTTTGAAGATTTTATAAAGATAAAGCCTAAATCAGATTTTGACACTATTTTTCTTCCCAGAACTGTGTTTGTCTTCTTTGCTGCTGCATCACACTATTGAATCATGTTCAGTCTGTGATCTATTAGTATACCCAAGTCTTTTTTCCACATGCTGTTGCTTAGCCCTATTCCTCCCATTTTGTATAAGCTTTTCTCATTTTTCTTGCCCAGATGTAGGACTTTGCATTTATCTATGTTATAAACCATTCTTTTAGTTGCTGCCCACTGTTCCAGTTTGTTTAGATCTTTCTGAATCCTCTCACTCTCGCTTCCCTTCTTCTTTATTATCTATCCCTCTATCCCTCCTAGCTTTGTGTCATCAGTAAATTTAATCAGTTTACCCTCAATTCTTTCATCCAGATCATTGATAAAGATGATGAACAACATAGAGCCCAGGACAGAGCCCTGTGGTCCCCACTGGTGACATTCTTTCAATTGGATGTTCAGCCATTTAAGACCACTCTTTGGGTCCGATCACTAAGGCGGTTATGAAACCACCTAACAGTTGCTTTGCCCGTTCCATACTTGGTCAATTTTTTTCAATAACGATGGTATGAGAGACTTGGTCAAATGTTTTGCTGAAGTCAAAATATACTATATATATATTTTGTTTCCCTGATCCACCCAGTCAGTGATTCTTTCATAGAAGGAAATTAAGTTAGTCTGACATGACTGATTATTAACATACCCATTCAGACTCTGGTTAATCACTTCTTTCTCATCTAGGTACTTGCACACATGTTGTTTAATTTGTTCAAAGATGTTTCCTGATATAGAAGTCAGGCTCACAGGCCTAAAGTTCTCTGGGTCCACCTTCTTCCCCTTTTTAAAGATAGGGACAACATTTGCTCTTCTCCAGTCCTCTGGGATATCTCCTGTTCTCCAAAGATTTTCAAAGATTATGGAGAGTGGTTCAAAAATTCCTCTGATATCTCCTTCAATAACCTGGGGTGTGATTAATCTGGGATTGGAGACTTGAATTCATTTATGTTAGGTAAGTATTCCTTCACTAGCTTTCTGTTTATAGATAGCATGGATTCTTCTATTCCTTTAATGGTACAGTGAAGAACAGTCAATGTTAAATTTAGTTTCTGAGAAAAAAACCCTGATACAAAATAGGAATTTAAAAGTTGTTCTCAATATCATTTTTCACCCCTTCATTTTATTTCTGTAAAAATCCTATAGCATTTCTGACTTTTCTTTTAGTTTTAATATACCCTCCAAATCCTTTTTTATTGCTTTTGATATCTCTTGCATGCCTTAATTCATTACCTGCTTTAACTAATCTAAGGCATTCCCAGCAACTTCTCCAAGCTGCATTGTAATCGTATTTATCCATTTGATAACATTTCTTTCTACCTTTTTAGCATGTGTTTAAGGGTACCATCACACTTGGCGACGCTCCAGCGATCCCAACAACAATATGACCTGGTAAGGATCGCTGGAGCGTCGCTACGTGGTCGCTGTTGAGATGTCAAACAGTCAAATCTCACCAGCGATGCAGCAACGATACGGCGGTCGTTGGGACCCTGTCACTCTAGGGCGTAGTATTGAGGTTGTTGGTCGTTGTCCCCGTCAAACACACCGATGCATGCTGCCCAGCGGGACCCCTACAATCAAAAAATGGCTCAGGCCATTCCGACACGACCAGCGATCTCACAGCGGGGGCCTGGTTACTGCTATGTGTCAAACATAGCGAGATCTCTGCTGACGTCGTTGTTGCGTCACAAAACTTGTGACTCAGCAGCAATCTCGCTTAGTGTGATGGGGCTTAAGTTCTGTATTTATCCATCCTAGTTTCCTTAAATGCTTCCTATTCTTCCCTCTTTTAGAAATTGTTAACAATTGTGTTTAGAGAATCTCATTTTTTTAAATTTCCCATCCTTCCTGGACATTTCTGTCCATAAGGATATCCGGCCATTAGATCCCTTCTATCCTCTTTCTGAGTCCTTTAAAATCTGCCTTTCTGAAATCAGACCTTAAAGTCTAAATCTTCAGACAAATATACATTTACATCCAGGTACCTTATAGATGATATCTTCTCTGACTGGAGTCGTTCACTTTCTTCTCTTCATCTTGACCTGACGCCATGATGATTTTTCACATCGACAGCTCATCTCTGCAGTCTTCCATATTCTCTGGTCTTCTGCAGCACATCCCAACACAGTGTATTTAAAAAGAGCAGCGTGATTATAATGCAAATCTGCCATTCACTGTGCTCCCAAATAAATACTGTAATTGCCTCTCACTGTGCTCCCTACACAAAATATGACCCACACACTGTACCTCTTATGGCGCTTCAACTCCACACTGTGCCCCCTCATCACACTCCCCCTCTTCGGCATAATGTGCCCTCCTTGCTGTGCCATCACGCTGGTCCCCCACATTAAACCTCTCTATACCCCCTGCACAAACCTAGGGCCCCACATGCCCCTTCCCGCAGGTATGTCCCTGATTGGCACAAAGGTAAAAAAGGTATGGCTTCTGGAAGAAAGGAGGAAATAAACATAATCGGGACTTCACATATCCCCCCTATAAGATCACCATGTCTGGCGCACTGTTGGTGGAGTGCAGGACTAGAGTTTAGTACCAGGCTTGTGTCTCTCCCTATGGGGAGAACCATTTTTAGCAATATTGTGTACGTCAGATAATACTGTGCTTCTTATTCTATTTTGCTGACACAGCTACATGCATTATTCACTCAGAAAGTGAAATTTTTATAAGGCTGAATGCACAAACATGGAGGGATCCTGATCTGATTGGGACTATGGTAAATAATACATAGATTTCTGTAGTTTCATTACATTCAGTCTTGGCTTATGAGGACGTTTGTGGTTTCAGGCGTTGAAGGAAAGCTTAATAAAAGCCATAGGGGTCAGCCTCGGCTTTAACCTGCAAAGAACTGAATTGGAGGTGTTGCCCGTATCTGGGAAAGGTTTACACACAGACCAAGATGTGGCTCAATGATGAAGATGAAAATTGGTCCTTCGAGGTAAGAGAACATCTTGTTGGAATAGTATTATTCATGTAAGCCCAAATTGCATTCTTGAAAATCTGATTTATGGCATTGATTTGACGGGAGCTCCCTATCCAATGTGGGCTGGTATGAACTTAATGGAGCAGCAGTAAAAGGATTTGCTTCATGCCACAAAGGAACATATAAAGGTTTACTGTAATAATAATGAAGAATAATCATTCTATTTATATGGTGCTAACATATTCTGCTGTAGGTTAAAATTAAGCTCCATTGCAATTATTTGTTTAAAAAGTAATTAAAGGGAACCTGTCATCCGATTGTTGCTGTCTGATCCATGGACTGCATAAATCTGAGTCTGAATGTGCTATTGTACCCTGGTATATTGTATTCTGAAGCGATGCAGCATATTAAGAAATTACAAACTGTGTGTCTTAAATGACTAGTGTGACAACTTCTCACGGAGAAGACATGATGCGGGAAGACAAGGAGTCCGAGGTCAAGCCAGTAGAGTAAGTAAAAGACAGAGAGTGAGACAAAGATTAAAGGGGCAATCCAACAGATTAGTCAAAATGCAATTCCTAGGTCAGGACTGCAAGGGATTAGAACAGCAGCCAAGAACTACACACTCTACAGAGTTAGCTAAAGCTGACAAAGGTCTGACCATTGTCAGCCAGATAAATGGCTGGATAATTATCCTAAACAGGCGACACCTGAAGGAAACCCAACAGACCTGGCTAAATTGGGTTGCTGGGCTGTCACTCACAATACTGACAGTCCAACACATGCCTGACACTGATTGGGTGGCTGAGCTGTCACTAACAAAACCCACATCCCAACAGAATGGCTGAGCTGTCACTCACTGCATCCATAGGACACTGTAAGAGTAGTGAAATCATGACGGGATGGTCAGGATAGTCTCCTTAAGGTACTGTCGAACGGCACGACATTGTCAACGACATCGCTGATACGTCACGCGTTTGGAGGGGTACAAGCGACGTAGTTGCGTCCTCATTGCGTGTGACTCTGGCAAGTTGCTACAATAAATCGTTGGATCGGAGTTGACAGGTTTACCAACAACTGCGATAACGATGTCGTGGATGACTTCACCCATTCACAGCAATGAGCAGGAATCGTTTGCAGGGTTTGCGAACGATACCTGCTCACAACATCGTTGGCGAGTTGTCCACGATATCTAGAGGTGTGACATCTCACCAGCGATGTTGAAATGATGTCTGCAACGACCGCGCACCCCGAGATCATCGCCAACATCGTTTCAACCTTCTGACTTCACCCCTCTCTTGCTCATGTAGACTGACAGATTTCTCCCCATGTGTGTGTTTAGGGAGAGACCAGTCAATTAAGGAGAGCAGGGCAGGGAGAAGCCATTAGGGACCTTGAACTAATGATCTGTGCAGCATAGTCCCTTGTGGGCTGTTTAGCATGTTTTTTTCTGAAATGTAATAGCTGTAAGTCATCAGGAGCTTGTCTAGGCTTTTCAGGATCCCACAGCCCATATGTCTCGGATACCTGCACCCTCTCCCCCAGCTACTCAAAACCTACCACAGCCTAATTTGCATCTGCAACATTCAGCTTGGGAAAGAGCTCCACGTTTGTCCTCTTGCACATGTTTTTTTTTAAACATTACATTTTTATTGAGGTTTTTGCAAAAAGTGAGAAACAAACATAACATAACAATGTCTGATCCTTGCCAGAAATAGAACCGGGGGATCTAATAGACACTAGACATCTAAAGCACCAAAAACACCAGTAATAAGAAGAGTACGTGTCATAGGGGGGAAATAAAGATAGAAGAAAGAGAGAGAGAGGAGAAAGGAGAAAGGAGAAAGGAGAAAGGGAGGGGGGGGGGGGGACACGTCAGGTTGTATTGGGAATCCGGAGAAGTGGAGGGGAGAAACCACACGGACTGCAGCATAGACCGAATAACATAATGTCCTCTAGTTAAATCGAGTGTGATTTGAGCCGTTTAAACGAAGCCACCATTTATTTTATTTTAATGAGTTCCAATGAGTTCCAAACAGACAGACAACTCACGGGGAAGACCGCTCCAGAGCCGGCGGGTCTGCAGGTTTTGCGGGGCAAGAGGGCAGAATGAGTCTCTGGGGGATCGGTGCAGCCCCTGGGTGTGAGGCCCAAACACTCCATCTATCATGGACCGACTGTCTGGTTAACTTATTTAGTGCTAGATAGTATTCCTGATGGAAGATCCAGTTGATCTTATGTGTCAGCTCAGTCAGAGTAGGCGAGGAAGAGGCCTTCCACCTCGCGGCTAGGCACAGGCGGGCAGCGATAAGGATGTACGTTACCGTCCCTCGCAACGGCCAGGGGAAGTCTCGAATGCCAATATTCAGAACCGCCAACTGAGGTGTCAGGTCCTGCCCAATTCCAGTGACTGATTGGATCAGGTTGTGGACTATTGTCCAGAAGGGGCGTATTTTCGGGCAGGTCCACCACATGTGCGCTATGTTGCCTCTCTCTCCACATAGTCTCCAACACTGCGGGGACTGCCCCCCAGTGGTTTGAGCAAGGCGAACAGGAGAGAGGTACCATCTGAGATGAATTTTCTTTATGTTTTCTAGATGGTTCACACATCTGTTGGTGCTCCCCACTTCTTTAGTTGCTGCGTGCCAGTCCTCAATGTCTGACGTAAAGCCAAGGTCTCCCTCCCATCTCTTCATGTAAGGCAGTTTCACCTCATGGTCCACAGACACCAATCCTCCATAGACCTTGGACAGTGTCCGCGGTTTGGGGGGATCCGCTTGAACAGCCCTAAGGAGAAACGATGCACGGGGGGGGGGCACAGGTAGTGGGACGTATGTGGCCTCACGTAGAAGATGGTCTAGTTGAAAAAACTGCAAGAATGCCGCGCGGCACTCAGGAAACCACCCACAAAAGGTCTCAAATGTAGGCCACTTCCCTTCCCGACAAAAATCTCCCAGTGAGAGCAAACCTGCATCCTCCCATGCCCTCGTCTGAATCGACGGGACATGGAGGCGCAGTGCTCGTATAGGCACCTCCTCTGGTGGAACATGGGTCCAGGCCCGCGGCAGTGTCCTCCAGTAGTGTAGGAGGGTTTGGGAAGTCTCAAGCTGTCGAGTCTGGGTAACTGGTTGAATCGACTCAGCCGCCAGGAGGTCCCCTAGAGTGCCACCCCCCAAGTAGGAAGTCTCAATGGATATCCATCTGAGGTGCTCAGGGCTGCGCCACCAGGACCCAGCCTCCTCCAAGATGACAGCCTTATGGTATTCTAGAATGTTTGGCATTCCCATTCCACCCGCCCCTATCGGAGCGTACATCGTCTCTCTGGCCACACGTGGGATCTTGTTAGCCCAAATGAATGTGTTTACCTCTTGCACGTTTTGATAGCGACATTAAGGCCTGGCAGGACTTTGTAAATCCAAATGCACTGTAAATTTTGAGTTATGCTCCCAACATGATTTTTCTGAGTGGTCAAAACTGGCCTATACAGATGAGCGAACACCTCAGGGTTAGAATTCGGTTGCGCTTGCCAAATGTGGGGTGTTCACCAAACTGTTCAACGAACATTAAACGCATGGAAAACACCTTCAAAAATGTTCAAAAGCTGCCAAACAAAGACAGACACACACAGATCATCTTACCTGTCTTCCACTGCTTGCTTCCGGGTCCGCTCTTCCTCTCACTCACTTCCAGTCCTGACCATTAAGCTTTCTGCATATTCACTTCACTGACTCCACAACAGCCAATCAGAGACACTCATGCTCTGTGAGAGCGTCTGTGATTTGCTGTTGCAAGTAGACTGCATTTTCACAATCTGGATGTCTTCTGCACTTGGTTGTCATACACATTAGTCTATCTATGGCAACTAAACTAACATCATTGGTTGTAAAATAAATAAATAATGGGAAAAAAATGTATAGGGCTCTGCTGTATTTTTGAGTCTCAGCACAGATAAAGCACACAGCTACAAGCTGCCAGCTTTACCTGCCTACTTTTACCTTGGCTGGCAAAAAAAAATGTGTAGGCACCACCTTATTTTTAATTGCCAGCCAACATAAAACTAAGCGGCAGGAGACTTGTAAGATGATCTCTCTGTGTGTATGTGTGTAGCATAACATAGAACAGAAACATTAGTGCATTTCCACTAATGTTTCTGTCCTAGTTAAGCTCTCGTACACATCCAAACAATTACCAAACAAAACTTGAATTTCCGACTTTTCAGCAAAACGTTTGAGTTTGAGGTGCTGATCGAACATTGCCAAATTCGGTCAGGATTTGAAATTGGCGAACAAAGTTCGGTTATCTCTATTGGCCAACATTTTTTATGTTTATCGGGCTGTGCCACTGTGGAAATGAGATTACCCTATGATGCATTCTCTACCATCTCTCCTGTCTGCTATCCGTAAATATTTTGAAGAACCTGGTCCTATTCACTCCATCACTAATTTCAGACTGCAGCTCAGACTATGGAAATGCTCTGTGTGACATTTTACCTTCCAGTTTGGCACCCTTTCTGTAGAATTCACATGGAACATGGAATACTATTCTGTGCTGGCTTATCCAGCCGGATCAAAGATAAATTTACTGGTAGAGATTTGCCATCCTCCCTTGATGACCTGCTTTTCCCTTGTCATCTGAGTGGACTTGCATTTTAAAGGACGGTCTAAGCATAAAACATCTGATTCCCTTGTCCTAGAACCCAAAACGTCTTCAAAATCTCATCCCAGAATGACTGATCCAGAATCCATGGAGATTAGTTGGAACAGATTATTTCCAGTTGACAGATCCCTGTGCCCTACTGATTGACTCTATATTGTGATGAACAGGATCATTATGGTTCAAACTGATCCAAACTGAAGGCCAAATGGCGAATACTTCCGACCATAGCCAAAGAGGGAGGTATCGTCCTAGAATGAATTTTGTTCCTCCACTATAGATAAATAACTCGTGCCTATGTTCATTTATTACAGTTCTTCTATATTCACAGAACAAGCACTTATTGATTTTGGAGCAGTAGAAATATTATGGACTACTCTCTGGCCAAAAGACTGCAAATTCCTTTAGAGTCTTTGCAGACGTCCCTCTTGCTAACCTCCGTGAATGGCTCAACAATTCTAGGTGGTCATATCCAATTCTGGACAGAGAAGGTAACAGTTCAGAATGGTGCACTATATGTTGAGGACATTTCTTTTCTAGTTTGGGCATTTTCTTATGCATTGATGCGTAGGTTTAACCTACAGGAAGGAACCTTATTGACAGTTCTCACCTATGAAGATCTCATGGCATCTCCTCTTCCACTTACACCCGAGGACCCAGATTACTGGGATACACTTGTTTTCAAACAGGAGATTCCCCGGTGGTAAAACTCTACAACCAAAGCTGAAATTGTCAATTTAGCCCACAAAAGTCCCTAGTTTTAGATTAATTAAACTTTCCTATAAAAGTTATAGATGTTTAGAGGATGCAAATCAACAGAGTGTGTCTCCATCCAGCATAGATTGAAAATCACTCCAGAAATTTTGTGAACATTTACCTTCCTGTCATAATATCTACTTGTTCATTTAACTGTCTTTTTTTATTAAAATCTATAGGAAATTTATATCCTAATTTGAATTGGAGATTAAAGGATGCCTCTCTTTACAGATCTGCAAGGATGTTCCCGTCCAACCTGCGAGACATGGCTTTATCCAAGTGAACGAAGCTGTGCAGGTAAAATCTGTGAAAAGAAAGCCATGTCAAAGCAGAGCTGAGCCTTCTTTATCTCCAGGATTGGTAGGGGTGGGAATGCATTTTTAAGTTTTACACACCTACTATATATGTAACCATGGTTTAAAGTAAAGAAGTGAAGGAACTTTCCAAAAAGTCTATATTCAATATCTCCTAACACTTTGCACATATAACTGCCATGAACACCTTTGTCTCCATTAAACAGACTGTAAACAAATCTTGGTAGTTTGCTCCCGTAGTCATACACTCTTCCATCTTTCCGCTACTTCTTATTACATCTTGTGTTTAGGCATAATGAAATGGGCAGACAGCAGACTGTGTGACTAGGATAAGTTACTGATTGCAGGAAGGGGGAGGGGAGACCTGCAGCCAATATACTCACAAGGCTCCTCCACTGGATCTAGTGGTTGGCGTCCACCTCAATAGTCATAAGAAATTGTAGAAATGATCCAGTGGCATGCTTCATAATCCTTTTATTGTGCAATCATAAAATCATCACAGCGCACAGGGGGTGCCGCTGGACGCGTTTCGGAGGAACAGACCTCCTTAATAATCAGCTGATGATTAAGGAGGTCTGTTCCTCCGAAACGCGTCCAGCGGCACCCCCTGTGCGCTGTGATGATTTTATGATTGCACAATAAAAGGATTATGAAGCATGCCACTGGATCATTTCTACAATTTCTTATGACTAGGATAAGGCTCAGAAGGATATTTGTAACTGTTGACATGCAGATTTTAATTAGGTCTATTTGCAAACTGTGTTAAATTGACATTTTAGATGCATAAGAATAGTTATAAAATATACCCATCTTATCTAACATTTTTTAAAGAAATTAAAGTTGTGAAGTACACTAGTCACCAGGAGCAGCTCTAGGCAGAATACATCATCTATACATTATCCCATCAGAACTGTACTTATGGGCTGTATTGAGAAAGTCCAAAAGAAGCACATCTGGCGCCCCTGAGTCCAGGAGGCCACAAAGGGAACTGCAGCCAGGCAGGTAGGACGACAGTTGCACACCAACACCCTCACTCCCACATAACCCACGGACAGTAGAGGGCAGCACCCAACCCGGAGCCTAGGATCTCTAAGCAGGCGAGGGGTGGTGGGTTTAGAGCAGTGGGTGGGCAAACACGTAGTCAGGTGACAGAAGGTAGAAATAGTGAAGGGGGAGGAGGAAGGAGTCAGTAGGCCGAGGTAGACTGAGATGAAAAGACTGAGATCACACGTCTTGGTAAAATGGGGTGTAGGAGCGCAGAATCTGAACAGAGCCAGTGTGAGCCACAGAGAGAAAGCACGTCCGAAGCCAGCACCCCGGGAGTGTGAGGGAAGAAAGGGACGGTGATACCGGGCCCTAGAACTACAGCCGAGACGACAGACTGCAGGCGGAGTAGCCCTCCTATGATACTTGAAGACACAGTAGAGAAAGCCTGGTAGAGCCTCACACGGGAGGACTGCTGGAGGCTAGGCTGAAGTAGAGTGTCGGCTCTAGAGGGGACCGTAGTTTCACCCGGCATCCCCAGACAACCGACTGGGAACCACAGCTACATGTTAGGGTCCCTACCCCAAAGGACAGGCAGCTCAGTGGCAACCCGGAGGGCTCACAGGAGCCACCGCCATACTGTCCGTAGTCACACACAACCAAGAGAACCAGAAAGGAAATCGTCATCAGGAAGAGGCTGGATGAGCAACCGGAAACGAAGCAGTTGCCATTACGAGACACAAGGACGGAAGCAGAGGACGCCGAGAATAGCGCTGTACACGGAAGACCACAAGTGATCCCGGAGGGCCCACGGAGCGACCCGGTGGAGGAACCCGTCCAGGGAGAGACCTTGTGTGACCAGAGCATAATGGCAGAAGGCAGCAGAGAGCGTCCACACGTCCAAGACACCCGCGAGGTGTGCTGCAACTGCTACCCCAGCAGATGACACAGGCCCAGGAGGAGCATCTGGACAGTAAGTGTACTGCACTCAGCACCAGGCCTGCACACTACACAATAGACTTTAGTCAACACTGCCCCGGGGAACACAGTTCTGCCCACGGAAACTATTCCATCTCCGCTGCTATTACATCATCCCCAGAGGTTCTGCAGCAGCGGCGGCCCCATCAGTGGCCGCACACAGTGGGTGGCGTCACGACTGACATTTGCACTGTAAATATCCCCCATTCCATTGTAAAGCCAGGGACACGGTCCGGACCAGATCCACCCGTGACTTCCGCAGCAGCAGACCCGGTCCGGTACCGAGTACCCTTGTCCCAGTGGGCTCGACACACACTCCAACCGGCAGATGGTAGTGATGAGTAACAATGGTGATCCAGTCCTCTGACTGGCACTTTTGTATGGATATTAGTTATATTTGCCTCCTCTAGACCTAGCTTACATACCCTTTCCCAGGGAGCATTGTACAATCTATAATTCTCCCTTAGAGAAAACATACACCCTTTCCCAGGGAGCATTGCCTGGCCTATAATTATCCCTACTTCAACTTGGTGCTGTCCTCAAGGAGAAATATTTACCTAGATATCTGTCAAAGGCATCACACCCAGCCAATGATACTCCTGCTTCACACTGATGAGAGGCAAGAACAAAATTCCGGTCTGCAATGGAGTCCTTTTTGTTTGGAGAATCATAGAAGGTGGAGTAGTGTTGGATCCATCTGGTCCAACCCTCTTCTCAAAACAGGAGTCACTAAATCATCCCAGACAGACATCTGTCCAGCCTCTGTGTGAAAACTTCCATTGAAGGGGAACTCACCACTTCTCGTGGAGCCTATTCTAGTTGTTGCTCACCCTCACTGTAAAAAAGTTTCTTCTAATATCTAAACTGTGTCTCCTCCCTTTCAGTTTTATTCTATTGCTTCTAGTCTTTCCTTGTGCAACAGAGAATAAAGCTGATCCCTCTACAGTGTGACAGCCCTTAAAATATTTGTAGACAGCTATTAAGTCTCCTATCAGTATTCTTTTTAGCAAGCTAAACATTGCCAAATCCTGTAACTGTTCCTCATAGAACATGGTTTGCTGACATGGTTTGAATATTCTGATTTGGTTTTATAACTTAAATGAATGTGTCAGCATGTTTTTGCAATGTATTTATACGATGCTGAAGAAAAGACTGTTTTGCTAATCTTTTTTCGTGGAAGAAAGGCTACTTTCATCTTCGAGCTGTAAAGTTTATGAAGGACAATAAACTTGATTCTGTTTTGACATAAAAACCTTGTGCCTGCACGCATCCAAGTGGTTAACAGAGAGCAGAACCCTTACAACACACAGATTTCAGCAATGTGTAATTTTTGTAATATATTTAGCGCAATAACTGAATTCCTGTGTATGTAAGTGTTCTATTGCTAGGTTTGTGTATTGTGTATAAAGTTAGTTAAAAAGAAAAAACACTCCCAGAGGCTCACACACAGAAAAGACCATGTGCCTGTACCCAGTTTCCTGTGTCTGTGCATGAGAGGAGAAGCAGCCTGCTGATGCTGCACAGAGACACTTTAGATAAGCTTTATGGAATCAGGAATAAACATATCATATCATCTATACCTGTTTGTTGCTGATTAAAGCTCTGTTTTGTTGTCAACACACTTTGAGAGAATCCTGAATGATCTGCTGCCAACAGGTTATGGGTCCAGCGTGAGTGACACTGAAGAGTAATACAGCAACAAAAGCCCAAAGCAAAAGCAGCACAGAGCAACAGAGAAGATGTCCACAAGCAGGGATCACTGCAAGTTCTCAGTGCAAAGACTCACCAATCAGAATTATCAATCCTGGAAATTCAAGGTGAAGATGCTGCTTATAATAAAAGGTACCGTATATACTTGTGTATAAGCCGACCCGTGTATAAGCCGACCCCCCTACTTTTGCCCCCAAAAACTGGGAAAACTTATTGACTCGCGTATAAGCCGAGGGTGGACTCCAGCACAGGTATACAACCCCCAGCAGTGAGGTATACAGCAGCCTCCCCAGTGGTAGTATACAGCAGCAGCCCCAGTGGTAGTATACAGCAGCCCCAGAGGTATATACAGCCCCAGAGGTATATGCAGCCCCAGAGGTATATGCAGCCCCATATGCAGCCCCAGAGGTATATGCAGCCCCATATGCAGCCCCAGAGGTATATGCAGCCCCAGAGGTATATGCAGCCCCATAGGTATATGCAGCCCCATATGCAGCCCCAGAGGTATATGCAGCCCCATATGCAGCCCCAGAGGTATATGCAGCCCCATAGGTATATGCAGCCCCATATGCAGCCCCAGAGGTATATGCAGCCCCATATGCATCCCCAGAGGTATATGCAGCCCCATATGCAGCCCCAGAGGTATATGCAGCCCCATATGCAGCCCCAGAGGTATATGCAGCCCCATATGTATATGCAGCCCCATATGCAGCCCCAGGGGTATATGCAGCCCCAGAGGTATATGCAGCCCCATATGCAGCCCCAGAGGTATATGCAGCCCCATATGCAGCCCCAGAGGTATATGCAGCCCCATATGCAGCCCCAGAGGTATATGCAGCCCCATATGTATATGCAGCCCCATATGCAGCCCCAGGGGTATATGCAGCCCCAGAGGTATATGCAGCCCCATATGCAGCCCCAGAGGTATATGCAGCCCCATATGCAGCCCCAGAGGTATATGCAGCCCCAGAGGTATATACAGCAGCCCTAGTGGTGTATACAGCAGCCCCAGTGGTAGTATACAGCAGCCCTTAGGTAGTATACAGCAGCCCCAGTGCTGTATACAGCAGCAGCCCCAGTGCTGTATACAGCAGCAGCCCCAGGGCTGTATACAGCAGAAGCCCCAGGGCTGTATACAGCAGAAGCCCCAGGGCTGTATACAGCAGAAGCCCCAGGGCTGTATACAGCAGAAGCCCCAGGGCTGTATACAGCAGCAGCCCCAGGGCTGTATACAGCCGCAGCCCCAGGGCTGTATACAGCCGCAGCCCCAGGGCTGTTATACAGCCGCAGCCCCAGGGCTGTATACAGCCGCAGCCCCAGGGCTGTATACAGCCGCAGCCCCAGGGCTGTATACAGCCGCAGCCCCGGAGGTATACAGGCCCCCCCATCAAGCTCCAGGGCCCCCCCCTTGAGCGGCGTCCTGTAAAGGAATATCATACTTGCCAGTCTCCTGTCGCGCCGTCCGCAGCTGCCGACATGACGATCCCGGGCTTCATTCAGCGTCTTCCGGATTCCGACCTCCTGTAGTCGCGGGCAATGACGTCATTGCCCGTGACTAAAGGAATGCGGAAGACGCTGAATGAAGCCCGGGATCGTCATGTCGGCAGCTGCGGACGGCGCGACAGGAGACTGGCAAGTATGATATTCCTTTACAGGACGCCGCTCAAGGGGGGGGCCCTGGAGCTTGATGGGGGGGCCTGTATACCTCCGGGGCTGCGGCTGTATATATACATATACTCGCGTATAAGCCGAGGGGGGACTTTTCAGCCCAAATTTTGGGCTGAAAAAGTCAGCTTATACGCGAGTATATACGGTACGTGGAAATATACACAGGAACAAGTGCGTCATCCATTACCAGATGATTGGCTAGAGGTTGTGGAACGTCTCAGGGGAATTTGAGAAGAAATTAAAGACTTTCATGTTGCTGCACTACTATTAAGTGGTCTTACAGAAAGTTATGAGTCACTTGTTACTGCACTAGATGCATGGCCAGATGATGAGCTCACAGTAGAATATGTCAAAGGCAAGCTTGTAGATGAATTCAAGCAAAAAACGCATGATGTAAGTAGCAGTAATGAATTCAGAGCAAAAACAGCATTAAAGACACAGGACTTTCCTAAATATAAGAGCAATGTAAGGGAAACTCAGGAATGTTTTGTCTGTAAAAAAAGCCCGGCCACCTTAAAACAGACTGCAGAATCTGGAAAGCAAGAATGAGTCAGCTCAAAAGGTGAAAACAGCTGTAAAGGAAAGTCTGCATGTGTTGAAGCTGCATTTAATAGCATTACAGGCTCATCTGCAAAGCATATATGGTGCAAAGACTCTGGTGCTAGCAGCCATATGACGAATAACAAGGATTTGTTCACTGACTTTGATGAAAGCAAGTCAGAAAAGGTCATCTGAGCTAATGGTCACTATATGACTTCAGAAGGAGTAGGAGACGGCTACCTGCACTGTCCAGTTTCCTCAGCACAAAACAGAAAGATTCCAGTAAAGGATGTTCTCTATGTTCTGTGGTGATGTGACCCAGGACTGGGTGCATCACAGGGATTATCAGCATAGGATCCTGTTCAGATCAACCTGTTTTACTGTGTGTGTGCTGTGTTAAACCTGTCCAGTACACAATGGGTTAACAGCTGAGTGTGAGTGCTGTAAGATCTGAGAGGTTGATGAGCCGAATGAGTGGGCGAGAAACAAGGTGTGTTAATTGACCAATACCAGGTGTGGGCATGTAAGGTAGCGGTTAGGATCGGAACGACGGAAGGCAGTGACCCAGGCACTTGTTCACACAACACACAGTTTTAATGGCACAGTTAAGGTATATACAGACCTCCAGGTTCCGGGGCGCAGCTGGGTACAACCTCATACAATCTCACTAGCTGATATAGACGCTCTATACCTTCTCACGAGTTCTGTCTTGACCAGGTCCAAGGCAAGGGCCAAAACCTCACGGCTAGGCTGTGTTATGTCAGCACACAACCTTTCTCTCCTGACAGTCTGCTCATTAGCCTCATGAACGTCCACTCTGAGAGAGCTCACAGGCTGTGTTAGCTTCACACAACCCTTCACCCAGCAGCTCTGACTGTTGTGACACTTCTCTCCCTCCCCTCAACCCAGGGCAGCTCATATCATCTCCTATTCACTCGCACACCTGGGTGTCAGTGCTTTCAATCAGCACTCAGCTCCAGCAGCAGCTAACCCTGTGTGTGCTGCTACCAAGCAGAAGATACAATCTCCCATATGCTGTGTCCGGGTCAGGGGACACATCGGGGTCGCATCACCACAGTTCCCAGCCTTGAAAGCAATCTTCTGTCAGTAAAGAAGCTTACGCAAAAAGGGAATGTAGTTACTTTTAAAGATAATAGCTGCATTATATCAAAGAAGGGTCACACTCTTGCAGAAGGAAAAATCCAAAATGAACTTTATCAGCTAATATGCAAAGAAAGAGTGTACAGTGCTAGACAAGATCTGCATAAGAACTGTATCCATGTATGGCACAGACGTCTTGGGCACAGAGACCCAGAAGCAGTAAGGAAGCTAGGTCAACTTGCAAATGGTGTGAAAATCAAGCAATGAAGTCAAATACTGAAGTGCACCAGCTGTCTTAAAGGGAAAATGTCCAGAAAATCCTTTTCTAAGTAAGCAGCACTAGATCTGTACAGCCACTGGATTTGATACACACAGATGTTTGCGGTCCAAAGAGTGTTCAAACTCCAAGAAAGAAGAGACATTTCCTCACATTTATTGATGACTACTCTAGATATACAGTCGCTACCTGCTTCACAGTAAGGATGAAGTTTTACAGAAACTTGAAGAATATCTTGCCGTAGTGTTTAACAAATTTGGAAGAATGCCAAAAACCCTGCGTGCAGATAATGAGACTGACTATACAAAAATAATAATAATAATAATTTTATTTATATAGCGCCATCATATTACGCAGTACTTTACAATTCAAAGGGGCCCTCTACAAACAATATGAGACAATACAGAGTAACAAAAATTAAAAAACCATGAGGAGTGAGGTCCCTGCTCGCAAGCTACAATCTATGGGGTAAGGTGCAAACCATTTTGTTCCAGACTACCATTCCATACAACCCAGAACAGAATGGCATTGCAGAGAGAAAGAACCGCACTCTCTGTGAAAGTGGAAGAAGTATGTTGTTTGATGCCAATCTACCTACAACGTATTGGAGAGAAGCCATCATGACAGCTTGCTATCTTCAAAACAGACTGCTAGGAAAAGCCATATGAGCTATGGAACTGCGAGAAGCCTAACCTGAAGCACCTCAGGATATTTGGAAGTAATACATTTGTGCATGTTCCCAAAGAAAAACGTTCCAAGTGGGAATCACATGCAAAGCAAGGAGTCCCTGGTAAGCTATAGTAAAACTCAAAAGTGATAGAGAATCCTGCACCCAGAGACCAACACAGTAACAATCCGCAGAGACGTAGTGATTGATGAGAACTTTGTTTCGCTCAAATTCCATGAAGTTACACCAGTCAGTCAAGCCAAGAAACAAGAACAAGAATCTCAATCACCAAACCCAGACAATGAAGCGTAAAACACTGAAGTCTGGATAAGCTCTGAAGCCAGCAAGGAAGAAACAGAAGAACCAAGGCAACCTCCAGTCAGGAGATCAGGAACACCAAACAAAGGTATCCCAGCTAGACGCCTTTCTTATATGGTCAGAACACTTCCTGACCAGAGCCACAGTCATGGCAAGGAAGAAGAGCTCTTAGAAGCCAAAAGTTCGTCAAAATTCCAGCAATGAGAATTACAGACAAGCAGTGGGGGCACTTCTGTATATGAAGACAACCAAGGATGTATTAAACTTGCCAGCAGTGAGAAGATTAGTGCAAGGACTCAGCACATCGACGTTAAACATCACCAATTACGTGACTTAGTGGAATAAGGTGTACTAGAGTTTGTTTATTGCAAGTCTGACAAGATGTTAGCTGATGGTATGACAAAACCATTGCCAAGAGCCAAGTTTGAGGACTTCTGAACCGCAATTTCATTAACAGGATAAGTAGTTGGAGTGTTGTAGTAGTTGAGTGGGGGTGTTGGAATATGTTTAGTGCAACAAATCCATTCCTGTGTATGCAAGTGTTCTATTGCTAGGTTTGTGTTTTGTCTATAAAGTTAGGTAAGGAAAAAAAAAACACTCCCAGAGGCTCACACACAGGAAAGACCATGTGACTGTACTCAGTTTCCTGTATCTGTGCATGAGAGGAGAAGCAGCCTGCTGATGCTGCATAGAGACTCCATAAGATATGTTTTTTTCCTGATTCCACAAAGCCTATCATATCTGTACCTGTTTATTGCTGATTAAAGCTCTGTTCTGTTGTCAACACAATTGACAGTATCCTGAATGGTCCGCTGCCAAGAGTAATTTATTAAGCTGTGTGCTTTTATTTACTTACAATAAATGTTTTATCACCAGGTTATCCCCTCCCACACTAGGTCTCGCATGCCTGCTAGACCAATCCTGCAATTAGCAGGAATTAGCATTTCATTGTCACTATACAATATTCACAGAAAATTGTGGTGTTGTAAGGTGGAATCGGTGGAAGCGTGTGTGGCGCCCCGCAATGAGTGCGTCACAGAAAGGTATTGCATCCCTGACTGAAGATGTCTCAGTGATGAAATGGTTAAATTCAGAGCTCCATGTACCACATGCACCACTCAGAGGTAGAGGGCCAATCAGGTCCTGGTGGGAGGAGTGTAAGGTCTAGCGTGGGGGGGAAGTTAGAGAAGTGGAGTAGTTTGTGGGGGAGTAGATGGAAGGAGGGGACGGAGCAGGGCCCTGCACAGTGCCGTGCAGCTCTGGAAACGGGCAACAAAGCAAACAAGCAACTGGTAAAAGACACCCATGCCCAATCTCACCGGACACCGGTTCCGAGGCAAACAGACGTCCACTGCTGTTCTGGAAAACCGGAGTGACGGAGCAGCTTCTTAGGAGCGCCTCACTACAGCTGCTAACTCAGCAGTCTTACCAGCAAGGTACCTACCATTGGGCCTCTGGACCCTTCACAGCCTGGAGACGCGCCTTGGCTTAGGTGATCCAATAGAGATTCCAAGTGCCTTGAACTGGTGCACTAAGGCAGCAGCGGCAACAAAAATAGGACAGTTTGTAACAGAGGAACACTGTGGAGCTCTGGACAGAGACTGTTCATCACTGGGACCACCCGGTCCGTTACCCAACAAGCTGTATACCGTGTACCACACTGAACCTACAGTAAAGACCCGTTACAGAGGAGCATTGTGTCAGTGCATTTCTTCCAGAACTGTTATTAACCCTTGCTCATAAAGACAACCGAGCTGCCATATTCCATCCAGTACAGCTCCTGTCCCCGGGGACACCTGCTCATCCTGTGGGGAGCATCCCATCTAGCTGCTGCACATCCCCCGGAGGCCCAAGCAGCATCGGTGCCCTCACCGGAAACCCACAGGTGGCGTCACAACAATCAAGACTTATCCCAATTCCTTTAATCCCCTTTTATTTGACCACCGGGCCCCACAGCCTCAGGCGCGGAAACGTGACAAGTGAAGCATCGCCTGAGACCCGAGAACCCGGCAACGGTGAGTCACATGCATCCGTGAAGCAGGCTGCAGTCCCTATGACCTGCTATATCCCTGTATGGAATGTTTTTAATTTGCTAAAATAAAATATGAATTTTTACAGATACAGAGTGCGGCTTTCTTGAAATTGTGTTCTTTCCACTTCCAGATTACCCAACGGTGTTCACTTGAACCTTCAGTAGTTTAGAAATTCTTTCATAACCAATGCCATCAGTATGTTTTGCAACAATAAGGTTGTAAAGGTTTTGGGACAGCTCGCTGATTTTACCTATCATGAGATGTTTTTTGTGTGGCATCTTGGTAGTGAGACACCTTTTTATAGCCCATTAGTTGAACCAGCTGATATTATTTATCACTAAGTGGCAGAATTGCTTTCTGAATACTGATAGATCTCAGCTGGTGTCATGACTTTCCATGGCTTTTTGCACCTCTCTTTCTTCATGTTTTCAATACATTATGACACATCAAAGTTATGGATATTTATGGGTTGATTTATTTGCTGAGTGAATGGTTTGTTTTCTTATTTCTCCTACTGTGTATATATCCATTTATTGGGGAGGCAATGATAGAACAATTAGTAGAACATTAGCAGGCAATGAAACCTGGGCAGACTATAGAAATGTTACAAATATTCTTCAGCAGGACAATGCCCAGGGATGTGATGGGTAAGAAATCCATAAATATATAATCACCATATTCCGTTCCGCTGACTTCACCTGTTATTTCCCCTCTAATGAAGGCACTGCTAGTAATTTACATTGGCATTGTGTACGTGGTGGTTAAAATGCTTCTGTATACAGAAAAGGTGGCACATCCATTACTGGAGTCCCAAAAGATGCAAAATAAATCAAGACTGTTATAGTGAAATAAAGGGTTAAGTCTGTGGACTTTTGCTTTGTAAGAACCGAAAAAACCCTGATTTTTACAACATTTCTGCTTACCTTCTGCATTTGATTTTAAGCATTAATACATGGTATATTCCTTTTAATACTGTGCTAATGGCCGGAAAGTTTATTTATTTATTAACTGTTTTAAATACCTCATTAATTTTCCTAAAGGGGAAGGAAAGTAAGTGCACGATGAAAAAAGAGAATGACAATATGTTAAGCAAGTATACACAAGTGATCAAAATTAGAGAACACACAGTTTCCTTAATGTTAAATGGAAAATGTCCCATCATGAGTGTATTAGCAGTATTTTAAGCTTATTTCATAAATTGAATATATTCTAATAGCACAGAATAAAAATGTAAATGTGATAAATGAAAAAGATACTGATCAATATTGGAGAACACTTTCACATACCTGCAAGTTATTGGTGTTAATCTGCCACCTGATGTTAATTTCCTTAATTATCTGACAAACCCCATGTAACTGGCAGCCCAACTTTCCAGTTTGCACTCAGTTTGCAAAAAGTGACTGGATCTCTCTGGCAGCAGGCTTTCCAGATGAAGTCCAAAGGGGTCATCAGTCATAGCAACAGAAGTTGATCGTTCCAAGTTTGTGGTTCCTAGAATATTGCATCTTTACAACAACACAAACTTTCAAGTCCCCCCAGAAGGCTGGTCACAATCAAAAGACAAATCCAAGAGAGGACAAGATAATGTGGAGAATCTCCATGGGTAATTGTTTCAACATTGATGCTGCAATAGCTCACCAGTTCAACACTGAACAGGGCAAGGATCTGTCTTGTCATATAGTGTCACAACGTTTAAGACCATTTGGACTGAAAGCCCACTCTGCAGTGACCAAACCTCTCATTATCAGAGAGAATCAAAAGGCTAGACTCAGCTTTGGTGAGGAGCATGTTGTGTGGACAAAGGAGAAGTGGTCCACAGTTCATTTTATTAATGAAAGCAAGTTTAATTTATTTGGGTCTGATGGGAAACATTTTGTTTGTCTGCACACTGGGGAAAAACTAAACCCAAAGCATGTAAAGAAGTCAGTGAAAGGAGGTGGAGGAAGTGTCATGGTTTGGGGAATGTTGTCTGCTGCAGATGTTGGATCTTTCATACAGCTACATGGCAGAGTGAATACAAGTGTGTATCAGAACCTTCTTCATCAACACGTGGTTCCTTACTTGTGTTCAGTACTCAATCAGCCAGCAATTTTCATGCAGGACAATGCTCCCTGTCACACAGCAAAATAAGTAAATCAGTTTCCTGAAACAGACAACATTGAAACAATGATATGGCCGCCCAGAGTCCTGATCTAAACCCAATAGAAACCTCTGTAAAATCCTTGGTGACAAAGTTATGTCCAAGAAATCCACAACAGTCACAGAACTGTGGAAGAGACTGGAAGAAGAATGGACCAAAATCTCCTCAGAGCCGTGTGGGAGACGCGTGATGTCCTGTGGCAGCAGATGTGCTGAAGTCATTCACAGCAAAGGCCTGTACAAAGCAAAGGCCTGTACACTCCTACTGTTTGGTGATTGTTGTAACCTTCACAACATTTAGTTTTAATGTTTCTCTGTCTACAGTCATTGTACACTGTTCTAGTGGCATGGTGCGCCCTTATACAAAAACCGCCAAATGTTCATCAATGTAGATTACATTCTGCTACATACATTGTTCTCAAATTTTTATCGCCAGTGTAAAGGAAGTTACATGATAACTGTATTCCCCCAGTGAGGGAGACATTTACAATTCATAGGGATCATTAGACATTTGTGAGTATGTGGAAGATATAGTGACTTATCTATGTATGTCAGTCTGTTTTTCTTTCCAAAGACTAAGGTTGTTGTAACTGAAACGCGTCTGACTATACCTGCCCTACAGATGCGGATTTTAAATATGTGTATGTGAGTCTGGAAATAAAGAAGATTTTGTTTACTACATGGACCAGGTGCTGGCTCTTTCTTCTTTTTATTCCCTGACTTAGACATGGCATATTTTGATATTTTGTAACATGTATATGCATAACAATGGCCTATCTTTATGATACAACTCCTGTGGAAAAAGCTGTTTCCTATTTCTCTATTTTAAGAAAGATGTAATGTGACCACTGCAGCCAATCAGCTGTAACCTGTCACCTCCCACTGGAAGAGGAGACCATGAAACTAGCAAGGACACTGGCAGCAGTTTGAGAGATCATCATTCTCCTGGAGGTGAGTATGTAGGTTTTTTATGTGCACACTTAAATAGAAGTAGTGGATAACCCCCTATAGAGTATCTGCCCCTGACATCTTTTCCAGGCAGATTCTCCTCCAAAAACCACCTGAAATAGCTCTAGGAAATGCTCAATAGAATGAATATATGCATTTCAATGACTAGAACATATGTTCAGTGTCTTTTAAGCTCTTAAAAAATGTGAATTGACCACTCTTATCCATCCTCGCCTACTGTATCCTCACCCATCCCTTGTAGACTGTGAGCCCTCGGGGCAGGGTCCTGTCACCTCACCTAATGTATCCTCACCCATTCCTTGTAGACTATAAACCCTTGTGGACCTGGTCCTCTCTCCTCATCTACTGTATCCCCATCCCTTGTAGACTGTGAGCCCTCACAGACAGGGTCCTCTCTCCTCACCTTCTATACCCTAATTCCCTCACTTGTAGACTGTGAGACCTTGTGGGCAGGGTCCTTTCTCCTCACCCACTTATCCCCATCCATTTTTATTTTGCTTAGAGTACCCCTGATTTAATGGAAATGTGGGAATGTGGGAATGGGGGGCGTCTTTTGAGTGTTCTTGTTTCAAAAACCGCTAGCAGTTTCTTCATATATTTACTGGAAATTAGAAAAAGGCAGTAAAATAGACAACTCAAAAATACATAAAAACTCTCATCAATAGCTAAATTATAACAAATAAGTGCTAAGAAAATTAAGCACAAAATGATACAAAATGCAAGTCAGGAAAAAACATAAGTGTATTGTTGGCAGCTGATTATGCAAGATACTCCCCTAGCATGTGACAACAGAGCTTCTTTATTCAGCAACAAACAGGAACAAATATGATAAGCTTAATAGATCAGGAATAAAACATATCTTATGTGTCTCAGTCTCTGTGCAGCATCAGCAGCTGCTTCTTCTCTCATTCACAGACAAAGGAAACTGGATACAGTTACATGCTCTTCCTGTGTGAGCCTCTGGGAGTTTTTTTTTTTGTTCTAACTTTATCTACAATACACAAACCTAGCAACTGAACATTAATATACAGGAATGGAGTTGTTGCACTAAACATATTCCAACATGTTTCTTAACATATATTCCTCTTGTAAAACTCGGCAGGTTTGCTCGTCTCAAAAAGACGACTTGCACATAACTTTACGCTGACATAACAATTAGACCCTTTTCAGAAAAAAATGGCATATTTTTTTTTTACTACGCCCAGATAATACTTTAAAGGCTTTGGGCACCTTAGAAAAAAATAATTTTTGAACACATTTCTGTATGTTAGTGATTACTGTTAGACTATAAAATTGCATTAGGCTTCAGTCTGAACTCTTAATTTCTTCATTACTTTTCAGACCGGTGCATGTTCCATATTTTTCTCTTGAAGGATTGTCTCTTCCAGTGGTATAGGCTGGATGTGAGCTCTGTGCGTATCCAGGGCACTGATATTTTCCCGTCTTTTAAGCACATCTCTAAGACTAGAGTCACATTCACTTTAGACCACTGCATTATGACTCTGCTTTGGTACTGTCTGCCCTTTTTAGGTGGATACAATAGTGTAGTCTACTAAGCTATTGTGTCCCCTGGAAAATGACAACTTAAATTCCTATATGATTCCATGTGTCTCATTGTACTTTAATTTGGCTATAGTGAAAATAGGATTTTAGATCTTGGAAACAGTAGGTAAGGGGATGTCTCGGCAGTGTAAGGCAGGAGCCATTGATGTCCCAGCAGTTGGCTACAAGAAAATGTCATCGGAGGCGGGGCATGAGCAGATTGAGATCTCGGCTTACGATGGAGCCTCACCCCACTCCTATTCTCACCGGTGGCCTCCTGCAGTGATGACCCTGCCTCCTCTGACCTCGCTCCACCACCATAACGCACGTTCATGGTAAGCTACATCCGGACTATAAGAAGTGTCCCCTTTTTCCACCCAAATTTTGAGGAAAAAAGTGCTCTTACAGTCTGCAAAATATGGTAATCATGATTAAATGTAAAAATAAAATCATGCTTGAATTGGTGTGCTTCTACCAAGTTCAGCCCATTTGAAGGCTTTTTTTTTACCATTCTTCTTTTTTACTTTACTAGATGTGGGCCCTATACTATCGCATTGGGATGGCAGTAGACATAACGATGGGGGCAGCTCAGTGGCACTGGGGGGGGCTGTCTTCCCCTTGTGGGGTCTCTCTGTTTATGTGTGTCTCTGTATGTGTGTTTGCATGTACAGTTGTGGCCAAAAGTATTAACACCCCTGCAATTCTGTCAGATAATACTTAGTTTCTTCCTGAAAATGATTGCAATCACAAATTCTTTGGTATTATTATTTTCATTTAATTTGTCTTCAATGAAAAAGCACAAAAGAGAATGAGGCAAAAAGCAAAACATTGATCATTTCACAGAAAACTCCAAAAATGGGCCGGACAAAAATATTGGCACCCTCAGCCTAGTACTTGGTTGCACAACCTTTAGCCAAAATAACTGCGATCAACCGCTTCCGGCAACCATCAACGAGTTTCTTACAATGCTCTGCTGGAATTTTAGACCATTCTTCTTTGGCAAACTGCTCCAGGTCCCTGATATTTGAAGGGTGCCTTCTCCAAACTGCCATTTTTAGATCTCTCCACAGGTGTTCTAATGGATTCAGGTCTGGACTCATTGCTGGCCACCTTAGAAGTCTCCAGTGCTTTCTCTCAAACCATTTTCTAGTGCTTTATGAAGTGTGTTTTAGGTCGTTGTCCTGCTGGAAGACCCATGACCCTGAGGGAGACCCAGCTTTCTCACACTGGGCCCTACATTATGCTGCAAAATTTGTTGGTAGTCTTCAGACTTCATAATGCCATGCACCCGGTCAAGCAGTCCAGTGCCAGAGACAGCAAAGCAACCCCAAAACATCAGGAAACCTCCACCATGTTTGACTGTGGGGACCGTGTTCTTTTCTTTGAATGCCTCCTTTTTTCTCCTGTAAACTCTATGTTGATGCCTTTGCCCAAAAAGCTCTACTTTTGTCTCATCTGACCAGAGAACATTCTTCCAAAACGTTTTAGGCTTTCTCAGGTAAGTTTTGGCAAACTCCAGCCTGGCTTTTTTATGTCTCGGGGTAAGAAGTGGGGTCTTCCTGGGTCTCCTACCATACAGTCCCTTTTCATTCAGACACCGATGGATAGTACGGGTTGACACTGTTGTACCCTCGGACTGCAGGGCAGCTTGAACTTGTTTAGATGTTAGTCAAGGTTCTTTGTCCACCATCCGCACAATCTTGCGTTGAAATCTCTTGTCAAATTTTCTTTTCCATCCACATCTAGGGAGGTTAGCCACAGTGCCATGGGCTTTAAACTTCTTGATGACACTGCGCACGGTAGACACTGGAACATTCAGGTCTTTGGAGATGGACTTGTAGCCTTGAGATTGCTCATGCTTCCTCACAATTTGGTTTCTCAAGTCCTCAGACAGTTCTTTGGTCTTCTTTCTTTTCTCCATGCTCAATGTGGTACACACAAGGACACAGGACAGAGGTTGAGTCAACTTTAATCCATGTCAACTGGCTGCAAGTGTGATTTAGTTATTGCCAACACATGTTAGGTGCCACAGGTAAGTTACAGGTGCTGTTAATTACACAAATTAGAGAAGCATCACATGATTTTTCTAACAGTGCCAATACTTTTGTCCACCCCCTTTTTTATGTTTGGTGTGGAATTATATCCAATTTGGCTTTAGGACAATTATTTTTGTGTTTTTTCATTGAAGACAAATGAAATGCAGATAATAATACCAAAGAATTTGTGATTGCAATCATTTTCAGGAAGAAACTGAGAATTATCTGACAGAATTGTAGGGGTGTTAATACTTTTGGCCACATCTGTATGTGTATGTCTCTGTACGTGTGTTGCGTTTGATGTAGCAATCACTGAGCGGGTTGGGGTACACTCACTTGGCAGCACAAAACAATATAGACAGCAATGGAGCATTATCATCACAGTCCAATGTCGGTTTATTTTGCTTCATAAACGTTCTAGAAAACACAGGAACCATATGCTCACTTTTGACATTATCAAATACACAGTATACAGTTTAATTCCCCCTGGGGGTTCATACTCCCACCTCTGGCGCATTACTGATGTCCATCAGAAACAGCTCCTCACTCTGGTGGTCACCTTACTAGGGATTACCTTGACCCCCTATCTCCTGACAGTCTCTCTACTCCAGCAGGGCTGACTATGGCTAGGGTCACACCTGCGTTTGGGCTTGCAGATCCTGATCCGGCTTTGAGCATTAAAAATGCTCAAAACCACATCTGGATTTGCAGCCCATTAGCTTCAATAGAAGCCTGAGGGAAAAATCATGCAGACTGCATTTTTCAGAGCGGTTGCAAAACCGGATGCGTTTTTTTTTAACATGGGCGCCTATGGGACCGGATCAGGTACCGCAAGGTACATAAATGCCCCTTGCGGTAATGGATCCGGATGCAGTTTTGAAAATTGCAAAAACCCACATTTCAAAACCGGATGCGTTAATGCATCCAGATGAGAAATGATGGTTGCAATTTTACTATCAAATGATAGTATGAAGGCACACGGTAAAACCGCATCCGGTAATGGATGCTGTTACCGCATCCGGTAATGGATGCTGTTACCGCATCCGGTAATGGATGCTGTTACCGCATTGTGCCTTTTTAGTGTGACCCTAGCCTACATCAGATAACCTCGCACTCTGCAGCCACACCATGTGCTCAAACAGCAGGCTTGCAGGCTCTAGGACCTGAGCTAATATCACATCCTGTCACCAGGGAGTAGTCACATGATATCAGCCTGATACATATAGGTGACAAACTAGGTTCAATTGGAGAAACAAAGAGTGGCAAGAATTTAACCCTTTTCTCTAATGCTGCAAGAAACAGTGAAACCATTCACATGTTACATTGCAGAGCATAACTGTCTCTGCGCTAAATACGAGCCATACCACAACATGTATGCATGTATGTGTGTGTGCATATATGTGCATGTGTGCATATGTCTGTGCATGTATGTGTGTGCATATGTGTGCATGTATGCACTTGTGTGTATGCATGTATGTGCATGCATGTGTGTGTGTACATGTGTGTATGCATGTGCATGTGTATATATGTGTGTATGCATGTGCTGTGTGCATGCATGTGCATGTGTGAATGTATGTGTAAGCATATGCATGTGTCTGTATGTGTGTGTCTGTATGTGTATGTATGTGCGTGATTAGAAGTGTATGTGTCTGTGTGTGTGCGTTTGCTTGTATATGTGTGTATGCATGTGTGTGATTGCCTGTGCATGTATGGGCATGTGTATGTATGTGTATCTGTGGATATCTGCATGTATATATGTATTAGCATGTATGTGCATGTGTGCATGTATGTGTATGCATGTGTGTATGTGTCTGTATATGCATGTATGAATGTGTGCATGTATGCATGTGTGTGCATCTTTATGTGCACGTATGTGCATGTGCATGTGTGTGTGCATATATGTGTATGTCTGTGTGTGCATGTATGTGTGTGTATGTGTCTGTATGTGTGCATGTACGTATGCATGTATATGCGTGTATGTGCATATATGTGTGTATGTGCATGTATGTGCATAAATGTATGTGCATGCATGTATGTGTATGTCTGTATGTGTGTGCATGTATGGGTGTGTGCATGTGTATGTGCCTGTATGTGTGCGTGCATATATATATGTGTGTGTGTCCATCTGCACCCACCACCGCCAACAGCTGCTAGGAAAATCCAAAGCTCTGTCTGTGGCCAATGCAGAAGCAGATGGGGTGCAGCGCCCTCTGCCACCATAGGGCGCTCACACCCCATCTCCTTCTGTGTTGGCCGCAGACAGAGCCTTGTATTTTTCTAGTGCTGTGGGCAGAGGTGGGTGCAATGGTGCTGTTGTTATGGTGGTAGTGGCAATGTCCAATGGGTGGCGATGTCCAGCGGGCGGCGATATCCAATATGGTCGGGCGTGCGGTCAGTTGTGCGGGCAGGAGTACGGGGTGTGAAGCGTCAGTGTCCTGGCAGTCAGCGCCATATTGGGAGACCCATCACTTGGGGGTGTTGGGTGTCCCAATATGGCGTCAGTCGTATTTCCAGTCGGCGAGATGGATTGTGGGATTTGAAGACTTCCAGATGGAAGTGGATGATAGACATGATTAGGTATATATATATATGTTTCATTGAATGATATCTCTCAAAACTACATCTTGTCCTGTGAAAAACAAGTTTTTATTATACAACTATGTTGATGGCAGGATAAAAAAGCTAGGGCTTCTAGAACTTAAGAAGGAAAAAGAAAAGCAAAAAGAAAGAAAAAATGTCTGTGTCTCTAAGGAGCTCATCATCATCAGGTTGTGTGGGGCTGCCATATTTCCATCATTAATAGATGTCCTGTGCCTTTACCAACTGCAATTAAGAATTCTTCAGTTGCCAATAAAGCTTAAAAAATTTCCGCTCATCCCAATTGACTGAATTAAATTAATTCAGGACCAAACATGGCAGAGCTTTCTCAGGGAGAGCACGATTAATCATGTAATCTCTTCATAGCGCTTAAAGGATTTTATTTTAAGTTCTGCAAAGACGTGGGCTCCATCCTTTCTTCACACTAAATTATGCCCCAGGAGTGATCGCGGAGACGAGGAATATGTCTTTCACAAAGCTGCTTTATTTCCACTGATGAAAAGATCCACGAGAAGCAATCTGAGAATCATATCTCGCCTAGAATATCCCTCGCTTCTTTATTCTGTGAGTCATTGAGCCAAATATAGAATTATCCTGGACAGGAATAACATCTATATCCTGCCTGGTGCAATACTGATGTCAAGCTGGTAATAAGCAGCGTGCACCGTGTATAGATGGCGGATCACGCCAGGGTGAAATTGACCAGATAACACTATATGGAAATCTGTATATAAGCGTGACATGACTAGGATGTCAGGTGTCATCCAATATGACAGTGTTAGGCTGTGAACAGGAAAAAAATAGCGGTATGGCTGCTGTCTGGTGAGTGAGGTGGATCACTTAGAGGGGTTCATACCTTAGACTTTAGACTTTGGATTCTAACAATCAGTGCCGTAACTTGAAGCTCATAGGCCCCGATGTGAAAGCTCCAACGGGGCCCCCAATTATTGCAAATCTTTAATAGCAATAGACTTTTTCTATAGGCCAAAGTGAATTTTGGGGCCCCCTAGACTCCAGGGCGCGGGTACTACTGCAACCCCGGCACCTGCTGTAGTTACGCCCCTGCTAACAATAACAAAAAGGATCTTAACAGGCAAGGGTCAAATCATGAAATGCCGTTAGCCAGCAGATATGGGGTTAATCTGCAGATTAAGAGCATTTGAAACTAGCACTCTCAACCTTGCTGCCAATCCTCCGGTTTGAGTCTCAGAGACATCTCGGCGCGGGTTCTGTCACCGCTATGTGTATGGGGACTGGCATCTGTAACTGCACTCCCCACATTGACTGACAGCTGGCTCTAATTCTGAGTGGCTGTCAGTCGGTGCTGGGTGCAGTTACAGATGCTGCTCTCCATACACAGAGCGGTGACTGAACCCGTGCCGACACTTCTCCGAATGCAAGATTAAAGTTCTTTTCCTCCCGGCAGCAGAGCGCTTAGTGCAGCGGTCAGGCAGATTAACCCTATATAGCATTTTTATGCATGACAGGTTCCCTTAATATGCTATTACTTACACATATGGGGTTAAAATGCAAGTTAATAGCATTCTAAAATTGCCTGGTCGCTGCACTAAGATCCCCGCTAACAAGAGAAAATGAACTTTGTTCCTCTCAGTAGACTTGGAGTTTCAGTCTTAGGGTACCGTTACACGTCGCAATATTGCTTGCAATTTCACTGGCAATTTGCTGGATGCAGTGAAATCATGGACACATTGTTCTATTTTGCTGCTGTGTACAAATGGAACAATGTGTCCATGATTTCACTGCATCCAGCAAATTGCCAGTGAAATTGCATGCAATGTTGCGATGGGAGCTGGTATCCCTGGTAAACAGCGGGTAACTAAGCGCTGCACGGCGCTTAGTTACCCGCTTGTTTACATGATTACCAGCGTAAGGGCTTATAAAAACCCAATGGTGCTAAATAATAACATGAAACTCAATTGCAAAACTATTTTTGTAACCTTAAATATGTTCAGTTTTTAACAACTATACTTACCTATCCATATCCTTCCATAAAGTCTAGAAATCTTGAAGATTTAAAACTAACTAGAGAATATTGAGCTCAATGAAAATTACTTTAAAATCTTAGATACTTTTGAAAACTTTTACAGCACAATAACTTCCAGGCCCCTGGGACATCTTTCCACATAGACATGACACTTCGAGGACTAGCCAGAGGCCAGTTTTCCATTATGGTGGACAGTACACATTATTTTGTCCCATTTATATTTAGTAAAGTGAAATACAGATTGACGTAAAGCTAAACGCCCTCCATCATAAAGTTCCCTGACTGACAAGTTCAATTCATCTTGACTGATAAATTACATGATCGGGTGAAAGAGAAGTCAGGTTCAGATATTTGCTGGCAAAAGATCTAAAGGTTTTAACATTATAAATGGTCAGAAGGCTTATCCCCTCGATCACATTTTTTTCACAAGTACAATAAATACATACTTATTGTTAATATACACACTATATGCCCAACATAAGTTTTTTACTTTAGTACCTTTGTATCTTTATAATCTCTATTTGCCTCTTGGTGTATTCAGCTTCACATGTCAGAATTGTTGGTCCTATTCTTATTTGGTAAAAGTATAGTTCTCAGTAGCACTTACATCTCCTTAGTTTAGCAGACCCTTGCTATGCCTGTATGTAATCCTTGGTAAATGGGAAATAAAGGCTATCTCACAGCTGCCGCACTTGCACCCTTCTGGTTCCTGTACAGGCTAGTATCCCTTGCTGCACAACACACTACTGGGTCCTGCATGTAGCGGAATATCCCTAGCCGCAAAACTAGGGACCCACAACCCAAACCCGACTGCTTGAAAGGCCGTCGGCTTGTATCATGTACCTTCTTAGGAAGTTTGTAAAGAAGTACAAGTAAGGCTGAAGGCACACTGTCGTGCATCAAACACTCAGGGCCGTATTTACCATTAGGCACCCGTAGGCACATGCCTAGGGTGCCAGGTGTCAAGTGGGCGGCA
Source organism: Allobates femoralis (assembly GCA_033576535.1). Lineage (NCBI taxonomy): Eukaryota > Metazoa > Chordata > Amphibia > Anura > Aromobatidae > Allobates > Allobates femoralis. The sequence continues at coordinate 696,021,382 of JARQOC010000002.1, read as the reverse complement.
CCAGGGACAAGCTAAAAAAAGGTGTTTTTTTTATAACCCCCTCCCTCCTCCAAACGCTTTATTAAATTCAGAATGTTTTTGGAGGGGGCCCAGGGGCGCAGCATTCATTTGCAATCGTGCCTTTAAGGCACGATTGCAAATAAATGTGAGCACCCCTGCACTTCCGGGGTCAGTGAAGTCCATTTTGCTCTCCGCCCCGACATCCGTCCACGCGCTCCTGCAGCGTCATAGTGCGCGGCAGCAGGTGATGAGTCACCACACAGCCGGCGTCTGTAGAGCACAGGAGAGAAGAGGAGGATCTGCCTGGAATCAGCGGGATCGGGAAGCAGATAAGGCGCTTTAGAGCTGAAGAAGCAGGGGGGGCCAAGGAGGAGAGCGGTGTGCACTGTGAGTTGCACATGGCAGGGTAAGTGCTCGGATCTGGGATGTGCATCACAGTGCATGGCAGGCGGGGCGGGAGTGAGGGGATGGATGTGCATGGCAGGCAGAGGGAGGGTTGCAGGGATGGATGTGCATGGGGGACAGGGGTGTGCTGGGATGGATGTGCATGGGGGACAGGGGGGTGCTGAGATGGATGTGCATGGGGATGGGGGGGTGCTGGGATGGAAGTGCATGGGGGATGGGGGGGTGCTGGGATGGATGTGCATGGGGGATGGGGGGGGTGCTGGGATGGATGTGCATGGGAGACAGTGGGGGTGCTGGGATGGATGTGCATGCGAGACGTGGGTGCTGGGATGGATGTGCATGGGAGACGGGGAGTGCTGGGATGGATGTGCATGGGAGACGGGGGTGCTGGGATGGATGTGCATGGGAGATGGGGTTTGCTGGGATGGATGTGTATGGGAGATGGGGGGTGCTGGGATGGATATGCATGGGAGACGGGTGCTGCTGGGATGGATTAACATAGAAGATGGGGGTGCTGGGATAGATGTGCATGGGAGATGGGGGGTGCTGGGATGCTGGGATGTGCATGGGAGATGGGGAGGTGCTGGGATGGATGTGCATGGGAGACAGAGGGTGCTGGGATGTGCATGGGAGACGGGGGGTGGTGGGATGGATGTGCATGGGAGGGGGGTGCTGGGATGGATGAGCATGGGAGACGGGGGTGCTGGGATGTGCATGGGAGATGGGGGGTGCTGGGATGGGTGTGCATGGAAGGCAGGGGAGGTGTTGGGATGTGCATGGGAGATGGGGGTGCTGAGATGTACATGGCAGACTGGGGGGGTGCTGAGATGTGCATGGCAAGCAGGGTGTGGTGCTAGGATGTACATGGGAGTTGGGGGGTCTGGGATGTGCATGGGAGACAGGGTGGTGCTAACTTGGTGTACCCCTCTGTCATGGTTTACCTGGCAGTGGAGGGGTTACTCTGGGGCTCGGTGTACCCTTCTATGTCATGTACCTGACAGTGGAGGAGTTACTCTGGGGCTTGGTGTACCCTTCTGTGTCATGCTGTACCTAGCAGTGGAGGGGTTACTCTGGGGCTCGGTGTACCCCTCTATGCATTGTACCTGGCAGTAAGTGTTACTCTGGGGCTCAGTGTACCCCTCTGTGTGGGGGGATGGTCTGTGTGCTGTCAGTGTGCGGTCCATGATTTTGTCGGACCCATAGACTTGCATTGGTGAGTCTCGCGCGTGAATCAAATACTGTTGCAGCATGTTGAGACTTTTTTCTCATCCAGAATCTGGATGAGAAAAAAGCGTCCGACACTCGCCAGTCTGCTCTCAGACATTGTTTAACATTAGTCCGACTGCAATGCGATAAAATCACGCATTGCACTCATCAGAGTTTCACGCCAGTGTGTCCGTACCCTAATAATAAAATCCATTTAGTAATCTTACAATGTCTGCTAGACATGGTATGGGGGGGTTTATGGCTCAGTTAGTACACACACACACCATACTTCATGGTATGGGGGGGTTTATGGCTCAGTTAGTAACACACACCACACATCTCGTTATTAACCAGTTAATGCTCTCTTGTCCACCGCACTGCAGTGTCAATAGAGGAAGACAGCAAGACAGGCAGCAACATGTCATCAGAGAGCCCCTGACCTCAAAATAGAAGATCCTCAGATCCTGGTATTGTGACATAATATAAGAATAACATTTTTTGCATTTATATTACACTATGAACTCCACAGCACTTTACATACATCATCAACACTGTTCCCACCGGGGCTCACAATGTAAACATCCTATCAGTATGTCTCTGTAGTGTGGTTGGACAAACCTACAAACCTTTTATATGTGCTACTGATAGAATGTGAGGGTAGAAGCAACATGAAACTTGGGGGGATGGCCGCTACGGGGGGGGGAAGATTGTCCACGATGGGGGGAGAGTCCGTGTTGGGGGGCAGGGTCTGCAATGGGGGGGGAGGGTCCGTGATGGGGGGAGGATCCGCAATGGGGGGAGGGTCCACAATGGGGGGAGGGGCCGCTATGGGGGGAGAGGCTGCGATGGGGGGAGGGACCACGACAGTGAGGGGGAGGAGCGACCGCTGGCAGTGCCTAGGGCAGCAGAAACTCTAAATACGGCCCTGCAAACACGGAGGGGGTTTGATGCATGACAGTGATGTGAGTATAATGTGTGTTTTTGATTGATGCGATAGTGGTGCGTGTGGTATGCATGGCTGTATGGATGTGAGTGTGCTGCGAGTGTGAGGTGTGAGTGCGTGTGTGCTGCATGTGAGTGTGATGCTGTCCATGGTCCTGAAGCAAACTTCAGGTCCGTGGACAGTATCATCCGGTGTTTTTAAACTCAGCGGCTCTCAAAGCCGCTGAGTTAAAATTTGCCGGTTTACCAGTACAGTAATCAATAATATGTCAGCGTTGTCACAGCAGCGCTGACACATCATTGTAAAAAACTCTGGTGTTAAAAAAAGATTAAAGTTCTAGGGCTTATTAATAATTTTAACCCCCTCTGCAATCTCTGCGCTGCATGTCAGTACAGAGCCTGCAGATGCGGCTAATAAAAGCCAGAGTATGAAGGGTTAATGTGCTGCTGTGTGTTGCCATCATGTGTACACAGAGTGTGGGTACACTCTGTGTACACATGGTGACATCCCACCCTGGCAGTTGAGGGGTTAATAGCAGTTTTAATCTGATCCCGGCATTTGTCGAGTTTTAGTTGCAGTTTTATAAAATCGGTCTGCTTCAGCACTGAGGGTATTGCCCATGGTCCTGTACGTAAATTGCATAGAGGACCAACGGCAGTGCTGTAGAACTGGTGAGCTGTCCCTGGTACTTACGCCTATAGCGTACGCTAACAGCATAGTACGTAAGTGTGACATGATTAGTTCACTTGTGAGGTGTATCATGAATAAGGTTGTTGCTGGGGGAAGCAATATTATAAGGTCACATATATTCAGGCTCTGAATTAGGACGAAACATCCTTAGATGTTTGTTGGGAAGTATATGTGCAATGGTCATCTATGTGCAGTAACATAGCCCTGGAGTGTGGCTCAAGTGAAGTGAACAAGGGCATAAGGTTTAAAGGTTTAAACAATATTTACGCAGTGATAGATTTTTTTTTTTATAGTTAAAATAGTTATCAATTCTTAAACTGTTTTACTTAGTTAGACAGCATTAACATAAGCAAGTTTACAATTGACTTGCTTTTTCTATCTGTTGTCATTCTCTTGAAATGAAAACTGTGATCTTTCATAATATAAAACTTGTTTTTCATGGAGGTTGACCACTAGTGCCTGCCTGACCCTGGTGAACTTTACGCAGTGGTTACATTCCAGGAGTTAAATTGAAGAGGTTGTCTTGTCTTCAGATGAAAGTTTGTGGTCTGTGTAAATATGGTGATAACTGTGTAGACTCAGGACAAACCACTGATAGTATTACAGCAGAACCTGTGCTGAGCTTTATAGTTCTTCTAATACTATAGTTCTACTACTCACTGGATCTGTCAGTCAAGGAGGAGTTCCCGCTCTACCAGAAAACAAGAAGTAAGGAGACTGCAGAGTTCTAAGCTTGTCAAGAGACAAGTTGTCTATTCTTGTTAGCTGAAAGACAAACAGTTGGTCAGTTATTCGGAAGACAGTTCTCTTGCTCAACTCTTCCATATACAGAAGCGCTTAGGGTACCGTCACACGTGGAGATCTCCCGGGCGATTCCACATTTGTGGCACATCTCTCTGCACTTTTGAACACAGCCGCAAACACAGAGACCACATCAATGCGCTACTGTACAGTATGTACGCTCCTGGGTAATACACCTTTGGACGCATACATTATCAAATATGGCGCCGAGGAACAGGACAACCAATCGTAACGCTCGAGCTGCCACCAATCCACGCAGACCAGCAGAGGTAGTAAATAAGCCCAGAAACGCCTACCGGAATGGTATAGGCGATGTGTGCTGTCGCCTTTCACCTCGCTCATGAGATGTTACACAGGGCGATCAGCACACATCACCCAAGAATGGTCGCCTGGTTTCACAGCTCTGATGTGAAACCAGGCGACCACTCAGACGTGTCACTGTAGCCCATTTACATTAGGCGACGCATTGGCGATGTCGCCGGCGACAGGCCACGCCTCGGCTTCGCCTATGGAATCGCCCGGGAGATCGCCACGTGTGACAGTACCCTAACTCTGCTGAGCAATCCTGTGTTTCCTATGAGAAAAGCTGTAAAACTTCTCTTCCGGTGACTTATATTTTTGAGAACAAAATAATTATCAGTTTGACATCTTGGATCAATAACTCCCACGATTAACATAAGTCAAAGACCTCCATACACATTAGATTGTCAGCAGAACCGATTTATGTCACCGGTTTCAGCCAATGTTAGTCTCTTGTGTATGGGGGCTTTATAATAATAATATATACATTAAGGTCATCTTCAAAATAAACTATGAATAAACTTTGTTTTCGGTCCAAGTTACTTGTTGTCTGTGTGTTGAAAAACATCAATAGTAGTAGACACAGTATAGCAAATCTCCTATGTACAAGAATGTACCGCAGGTTCCTCAAGCCATTCCTGGGAGTCATCTTGTATACCAAACAATGTGAATATACTGTATGCTTGTTATTTGGATTATATGAAGGAATGTCGATAATAACTACTCCTATGGTTAATTTCCAATCACCAAACAGGCTATACTAATTATAATTTAATGCACATGTAACTAGCTGTGGCCAGTCGCTTGCTGTGCTTCGGTGCTCGCCGCTGCTATAGTGATGCATCCCAAGCAGTGGCGGCGCGGAGCGAGAGGCGGATGTGCGTCACCGGGAGCCATGACAACGCCCCTACTCCCTGCGGCCAGATGAGAGATATCCGGTGGCAGAGTTGATGCGAAGTGCATCTTCCGGTTACCCGGGTAACGCCCCGCCTATTTCCAGCGCTGTCGGTCACATGACATACCTAGCGGTGCATTTCAGAAGCTTGCCGGGTGGGAGTAAGACCATCTTCCAACAAAGAAGCGGGCATTTGGCCTGCGAAAAGGACGTAGGGCTCCTTCCACAAGCAGCCACCTGCTACCTTCACACACTGGTAAGATAGGGAAATCTCTGGGGCACAAATGTTTCGCATATAACTAATGTGTACTTAGCTATTGACCCCATAGGAGATTTGCTATACTGTGTCCACTACTATTGATGTTTTTCTATACATAGACAACAAGTAACTTGGCTTATCACCTAGGGTATGAATTTTACTTTATACTTAATTCCGCCCCTTTGTCACCATGGAAACAGCAAAAACCCTCACCATGGCCCTAATCCATTCCCACCTTGACTATTGCAATTCTCTATTAAGCGGCCTCCCCCTCCAGACTTTCTCCTCTCCAGTCCATCCTTAATGCAGCAGCCAAGATCACCCATCTGGCCAATCGTTACTCAGATGCCTCTGCTCTGTGCCACCATTGTTAGAGCCCTACACACACCTATTCATAGTTTCCAATCAACCCTTGGGCATATAAACCCATTCACATTCACAATTCACTAGGGCAAAGTGTTGGGACTTGGCAGTGGAGGCTCCTTGTAAGTGGATGCCAAGCTTACCCTCTAGTGGCCGCTATGGGAAACTAAGAACTCCATTTTTCATATTTAACTTAGGGCAGTTACTGCAATTCACATACCCATTGATCCTCCTGTTTCCAGTGCCACTCATTCATCTGTCATGTATCATATTATAGTAGTGTCGCGGCAGATAACCCTTTAAGTCTGCTCTGTGCCAGTCATTGCACTGGCTGCCCGTACACTACAGGATCAAATTCAAATTGCTTGTTCTCACCCACAAAGCTCTTCACAGTGCAGCACCCCCCCCTACATCTCCTCCCTCATCTCTGTCTATCACCCCACCCGTTCTCTACGTTCTTCAAATGACCCTCGACTAACATCTGCACTAATCCGATCCTCCCACTCCCAGCTCCAAGACTTCTCCAGAGCTGCACCAATCCTTTGGAATGCTTTACCCCAAGAAATCAGGACTATCCACAACTTGCATGGCTTCAGACTATCCTAAAAACACATCTTTTTAAGGCGGCCTATCATGCTCCCTAATAGAAGTCCATTGTACTGTAGATAGTGAATGGGCTATCCCTCTGGACATTACTCTTCTACAAACTCCACCAAACCAAAAAGGTCTACACAGACTGTCTGATGACCATCCATGTAAGCTTAGTTCTATGCCCCATTTCCTCAAGATGCCTGGACCATGATTGCAATAAGCCCCTGTACCTTGTGCAACCCCTATCCCATTGTAGATTGTAAGCTCTTTTGAGCCGGGTCACCTTCATTTCTTGCTTTATTTATTGTATTTTCTTTTTTACATTGATTCTATGCCTATTGTTTTGTATCCAATTATTGTACTGTATTTGTTCTCTACTGTAATTACTTACTGTATTATATTTTCTGTACTCTAACCCCTACATTGTAAAGCTCTGCGGAATATGTTGGCGCTATATAAATAAAACTTTATTATTATTATTATTATTGCTTTATATACTACTGTTGCCAACACTGTGGTTTGTAATTGATTTTCCCCTTTTTGTGTGTTTTAAACCTGTTGGCCTGGGACTGTGCAATACCTGTTTCCTTGGTTCTTGTACTCTCTGTATGTTAAATCCATGTATTTAAAATAAAAAAAAATGTATCACAAAATCCACCTTTTGTTTCTTTGTAAATTCCTTAGGGGATTTGCTATGTTCCCCCATAATCTACGACGGGTGTGAACAGTAAGTGTGGCGCTATGGATTGTTTTACAATCTTTTTACGATAGCAGAAAGGTGGTCAGTTGGTGCTGAGCAAGTCATTTTGGAAATCAGCTAGTGTTGTAAATTTTATATCCCCAGTATGTTCATTTATTATTTAACCTTTCGCTAAGCGTCGGCTGAAGAGGGCTGCAAATTTGCAAGAAGTGCTATGTGTAAATCCTGTATGTTGTTGCAGATTCCGAGCTAAATCTAATGGTGGATTCAAGGTGAAAACATTTTGATGCAAATTTGTCAAATATGGACCTTCCCGGAGGCGGCATGCTCGTAGCTGCATTTTACATATTTTCCGATGGTTATGTGAAGTTCTCACGCAGACCGAAAATACAGCAGTGAATGTAATTTTAAGCTATCCAGCTGGGAAGCAGCCATGAGGCAGTGAAATGATGAAAAATACATAGCAATGTAATAATGCGTGAATTAGAAAACAAACATTTATCCAGTTAGATGAACATTTATAATGAATTATCCATAGCAGCAATACAGCTACAAAGTGAAGATTTTATGGGTGAATGCTGATCTCACTGGAGTGGAAGACAATAGAAGACTTATGAAAACCAGAGCGAAGAGGAGATGTCACCCACAATGCTCGGTTTGCTAACGTTCAGCAGATGAAACTGGTTACGGCAGCAACGTCAAACATATTGGTTATTGTTATTACAGAAGGCACTTCCAACAAACAGCGGTCTCTAAACAGATTATCACTAGTGATGAGCGAGTATGCTCGGCGCGACTCGGTACTCGCACGAGTATCTCGGTACTCGGGGTGCTCGGCGAGCACCGAGTACTGCCGAGATGCTCGGACTGCTCGGTAATAAATAGCGATCTGAGACACATACACTGCTCCCTTCAGTGCACACAGTGAGCTGGCACCATACAGGGAGCAGATTAATTGATAGGATCCCTCTGGGGGCCACAGCAAGGTGTTATATGCTGCGGCGATTTGAAAAAGCCCACCCTCCCGCCCTTTTCCGGAATTACTCGTTTTATAACCGGAAGTCTGTGGGCGGAGCCTGTCACTCATTGACTTACATTGGGCTCGGTGCTCTGGCCGAGTACAAGAGTATCTTGAGATGCTCGGCCAGAGCACCGAGCACCCGAGCATTTTAGTGCTCGCTCATCACTAATTATCACTGATGGCTACAGTGGCTAACAGTACTTTCAAGTAACTTTTCAGATGAATATTGTCTTCTGTGAGTAGACAAGGTATAATCTAACCATTACGTGACTTGCAGGCTCTAATTCATAATTTGCAGTTAACTCTGAGCCAGTGGGAAGAGACAATCTGCTATGATGTCTTCCAATCCGTTTAGAGCATACAAAGAAAATTTGGCCTCTCTTCATCCCTTTTTTAACACGCAGAGACAAGTAGCAGCATTGAGAAAATTGTACAGCAGCGACCAGTATACGGTAGATATGAGTTCAGCTCTGCAGTGAGGTAAAAGACTTGTTAGAAAGCTCAGTACGATCTTCTTTATGGTCCCCCATCCTAGCGCGCACACAAAAATAATAAATGATGTAACGCACCTCCCCGTCGCATCCTGCTCCCAGAACTTTACGTCTTTCTGTGTGCGATGTCACCAGTCTGTGCCAGCATCTTATCATATGACCACCACAGCACAGTGACATCATCGCCACACAACCCGATCACATGATCAGATGCCCGGGACACACAAGAGGACACTGCACAGACTGGAGGATGCAAAGTGTTGGGAGCAGGAAGCGATGGAGAGGTGGGTTAAATTGTTTATTATTTTTGTGTGTGTGCTAAGATGGGGGGCCATAACCAGGATGGGGGGTTTACACAGGATCATATAATATGCGGCGCTACCCCCGCCCATCTTTCAGTGCTGAGAGGTGATGGACAGGGGGATGCAGTGGATATTATATGAGCCTAATGAGTGGGCCCACGTCATCACAAGCTGCCTCTACAGCCAGCACCAGCCTCCTCCAACACTCTCCACCAGCACAGCCCCTCAGTCACACAGCCCCGTATAATCGGACAATAAGGTGCACTCCCCACTTAACCCACAGTTTGGCGGAATAAAATTGCATCTTATGGTCTGAAAAATATGGTAGCTCAAATCTTCAACTGCTGCTGATTGGTTTTATTCTGTCTCCCAAAGATCGCAGTAAGGCTCAGCTCACTTTTATCCTGTGCTGAGCCATAACATCGGTGATTATGTGTTTATTATTGGACAAATTCTACTTTTGATTGACATAATTCATTTTATCATATAGTGTACAGGAAAACAGTAAAAAATATTGCAAGTGCGGTGAAATTGTAAAAAAAAAAGTGCAATTCCACAATGTTTTTAAAAGTTTATTTACCATGTTCACTATATGGTAAAACTGACCATGTAGTATGATTCCCCAAGTTAGTACAAGTTTGTAGACACCAAACATGTATCATTTCTTTTATTATTTAAAGGGAATCTGACCCCTCCAAATCGGTCCCCAGCCTCTAAAAACCTGTCCCTGCACCTTCCTATAAGGTTTCAAGCTATCATTCTCTTTCCCTATAGCTATTCTGTAATGCGGAATAATCACATTTATTACCTGGCAAATCTGCGGCTTCTGAATCCCCGAGGAGTCACAGTGGGTGTTCCCTCTGGCTCCTTATCGTCGCCTCCACTGTTGATAATCCTGTGTCGGATCGCTGGGCGGGCTTAGCCGGAATGACGCAAATCGCCTCATTTCCGGCCCTGTGACGTCGATAAAACCTTTGGGTGTATGTATGGACCTCACTGCGCATAGCGCACACACAAGGTGTTATTTGCGTCATTGCGGCTAAGCCCGCCTGGCGATCCGACACAGTATCATCAACATTCATTTTCACGCCCACTGGGCATGAAAAACAACAGTGGAGGCGGCGATAAGGAGCCAGAGGGAACGCCTTTTGTGACTCCTCAGGGCAGCAGAAGCCGCAGATTTGCCAGGTAATAAATGTGATTATTGCACTTTACAGAATCTGTAAAGGGAAAGAGAGGGATAGCTTGAAACCTTATAGGAAGGTACAGGGACAGGTTTTTAGAGGCTGGGGACCGATCTGGAGGGTCAGGTTCCCTTTAAGTGGTAAAAACATTTCAAAAAGAAAAATAATAATGACATATTTATTGCCATTTCCAAGACTTGCAACATTCTAATTTTTTGGGATCTGGGACCATGTGATCTCTTATTTTTTGCGGCTTGAGCTGACTTTTCTAATGACACCATTTTTGGGTAGATGCAATATTTTTATCACGTGTTATTGCATTTTATTGCAATGTTGCGGTGACTAAAAAAATGTAAAGCCGGAATTTTTCTTGTTTTTCTTTTACGCAGTTTACTGATCAGATTAATTTATTTTATATTTTCATTGAGCAAGTCTGAACATGGCAATATCAAATATGTGTATTTTTTATATTTCAGTTTTATTTTAAATGGGGCAAAACTTTTTTTTTTTAACTTTTTATTGTTTTTACTCATCTTCTTAGGGGACTAAGCTGCCATCGTCCAATCGATTGTGCATCAGCCTCAGCACTTCTGATCATCTCCTCAGGCAGTGTTCACAATCAGTCATCAGCTGACCCTTGGCTGTCATAACATCCTATTGGCGCCATGTGACGGGGCTACCGATGGGAGTGGGGAATGGCTTGCTCCCCGCTGGTTCATGTAAAAGCCCGCTGTCAGAGATTGACAGTGCAATTTAACTAGTTACCGATCAACTGACATGTGCAGGAAAAGATGTAAGCTCAGTTTTCAAAGGCAGAAAGCTGACCAAGAACGTACCAGTCTGTACTGAAAGGGTTGAAAGAATTACCTACAGCGGTGTTTGAAATGTTGTGAATCCTTCAGAATTTTCCATATTAATAGATAAATTTGACCTAAAAGGACATAAAGAGCCAGTTCAAACAAATGAGTGAAAAATATTACACTTTGTCCTTTTTTTAATTAATTAAATTAACTCAATATTACATGTTTGTGAGTTGCAAAAAGTAAGTGAACCTTTAAATTCAGTATGTCTATTGAAATTGTTGATTCATCCCACAGATAGGCTTGGAGGAATTTTAGCCCATTCCTCCCAACAAAGAGGCTTCACCTCTATTATGTTGGTTGGCTTCTCACATGAACTGCTCACTTCAGGTCTTTGGACAACATTACTGTAGGAGTAAGGTAAGGACTTTAATGTAGCGATGCCAAAACGTAGCGATGCCAATAACTTTCTTTTGTAGAACACTTGTGTGCTTCAGGTCATTGCCTTTCTGCATGACCCATATTTTCTTGAGATTCAGCTGATGGACAAATGTCCTGACATTTTCTTTTAGTATTTGCTGGTATCATTTAGAAACCGATGAACTGGAATAAAACCACACTTGGGCGCTTCTATAAGTAAATTCACAAATACAGCAGGAGAGGACATATTAATCCTCCAAATGCCAAGAAAAATAGGATATAACTGTACAAAATTACTTTGTACAAATGTGATATATGGCAATGGCTGGATGTCAGCTGTGACCTTATGGTAGAGAATATCTCCCAACAAACAGACTACTAAAGTCTATAAACTTACCTGGGATACAATCTTTGTATGTACTGATCCATAGATAGATTTATGAAGGAACAGACGGCACTCACTGGAGTCTTTTGTCTGATTTTTATTCCTTATCCGAAGGTTGCATCAGTGCACGCAGGGGGAGTGGACGATGCGGACGACAGTTCACTGTTTCGCGCTATTACTGCGCTTTCATGGGTCCTTCATGAATCTTAATAATGATGCTCTAATTGCTATAGATGAGCAGCACCAGTGAGCAGCGTAAGTCTCTCCAGGGTTTAACAGCAGGACCAAACTGGTCTCGGGAAGTATTAACAAATTGGTGTCTGGCTTTCTTAATTTTGTACTGGATTGAGACTTATTCTATAGATACCCGACAGGACAAAGATAATTCGATCCGCGCTGCTGTATATAATGACAGACGTCCTCGGTATTGTAAAACGGCAATCTTTATTCCTACGAGTTTCAAGGTCGTCCCGACCTCTTCATCAGGGATACATTAACAGAATCTGTTTATGTTATCAGATGTTATCTGTTAATGTATCCCTGATGAAGAGGTCGCGACGACCTTGAAATGCATAGGAATAAAGATCACCGTTTTGCTATACAGAGGACATCTGTCATTATATGCAGCAGCACGGATCGAATTATCTTTGTCCTGTCGGGTATCAAGTGACCATCCACGAGGTGGGGGATCCTGCGGCAGCGGTTCATACACAGAAATCGGTTGTGAGTCGCACAACCAATCCAGGTGAGTAGTTCTTACACTGCATACAATTTATTGCATAAATCGATTAGACCCATTGCACCCTTGTCTAGCTCCTTTTTACAGATTGTTCCATAGATAGTCACTCACTTAATATTAATCTAATGAATATTATTTTTTAGGTGAATATGTATGTTACATTAGGTTAACCCTTTCTCTCAATCTCCTGGCTATATTCCTAGAACCAGTGGTCAACTAAGTTCCTCTTTTCTCACAGACTCTGTCTACCTTGAGAAATACCTGATACTTCCTGTACAGATAATCTTGTAACATGCTTTAAATATATGTTGCACACATAATATGATGCTCTAGTTCTAGACTATTTCAGGTTATAAACAATACAAATGATTGATAATCAATAATACCATATTAATAAGCAATACAACCATACTGGTAAATCTTTGAATATCTTCATAGATTGATTCCGACAACAAAACCATCTCCTTGCTGTATAGAAATCTATAACTAAGTAAAATGCATACATTTCCAGCAAGTTGAATCCCCTATGAGGAGCGCCATTGCGCAGTGGTTTTGTAACTTCTTTTGAGCCCAATAAGCAACAACAAAACTTCTGAGGTCCTCAAAAATATCCTTTGTTCTTGCCATGAAACACTTTCAAAAGCACATGTTATGAAAATCAAACTTTTATAGATCCCTGTTCTTTAACCCCTTCATGACCGGGGAATTTTTCATTTTTCATTTTCGTTTTTTGCTCCCCTGCTTCCAAGAGCCATAACTTTTTTATTTTTCCGTCAATGTAGACATATGAGGGCTTGTTTTTTGCGTGACGAGATGTACTTTCATATGCAATAATTTATTTTACCATATAGTGTACAGGGAAATTGCAAAAAAATTCTAAATGCAGTGAAGTTGCAAAAAAAGTGCAATAACACATTTGTTTTTTGGGTATTTTAGTCGCCATGTTTACTATATGGTAAAACCAACATGATGGGGTGATGCCTCAGGTCGGTACGAGTTCATAGACACCCAACATGTATATCTTTATTGGTATCTAGGTGGTGAAAAAAAATTCAGACGTTTGCAAAAAAAAACAAAAACGGGCTTTTTGCACCATGTTCTGAGACCCGTAGCGTTCTCATTTTTCAGGATCTGGAGCTGAGTGATGGCTTATTTTTTGCGTCTTGAGCTAATGTAAAACTGATACTGAGCCGGATCACAATGTGAACAGGGCTGTAAACCGTGTTCACACCACCAAATCTATATCACAAAAAAGACAGTGTAAAAAACGTCCAAAAATATATCTCTGCTATATAAGTAAAAAGCAAGTGCAAAATTGTGTCAACAGCAGGGTTCTTAGTTAGTACGTTTTTTGCAAAAAAGGTACGGAAGCCGTTCTACTACTCCACGGTGACCCCTATCAGAACAGTCCCTAGACTAACGTATTTAAAACCTGATCTAGTGTGAACATACCTCATAGATGCAGGGTGCAGCAGGGCCAGATTCATTATGGGCACACAAGGTAGAAACAGCAATTTATGTGCTCAGGCTCAGTGAGAAGGGATGGGGCACTTCTCAACTTGCAGGACAAGAAACTAATGAAAACCTGATACTGAGCCGGATCACAATGTGAACAGGGCTGTAAACCGTGTTCACACCACGAAATCTATATCACAAAAAAGACAGTGTAAAAAACATCCAAAAATATATCTCTGCTATATAAGTAAAAAGCAAGTGCAAAATTGTGTCAACAGCAGGGTTCTTAGTTCTTGAGCTAATGTGTCTAATGATACCATTTTTGGGGGGATCTGCAGTTTTGATCGCCCGTTATTGCATTTTATAGCAATGTTGCGGCGACCAAAAAAACAGAATTTTGGCGTTTGGTCCATTTTTTCCGTTACGGAGTTTACGGCTCTCATTTTATTGTGATTGGGGGAAATTGGGGGTGATTTGAACTTTATAATATTTTTTTTTTTTACAGGATATTAAAAACATGATTTTTTTATTAATTCTTATTTTTACACTGCCCCTTTAAGAGGCACCCTTCTGCACAGTCCGATCACTTCTGGGAGATACAGATGAGCTGCAGCTGAGATGTCGGTGCTTTGATGTGAATGCCGCGCCGGAGCTCACATCAAACACCCCTTACCGGCCCAGGACGTTGTACAACGTCCTGAGTCGGCAAGGAGTTAAACAAATAAAAATAAAAACAAAAAAACAGGTTGCACACTCACACCCGATTGCCATCCCGTTGAATGAAAATACCAGACTTTAATTTCACCATCAAATGATCTGCTAATCCTATAGGGTTTGCATACTTTTGCCAATCACATATGTAATATTGGATAATTTTCCATAACAATAAAAACATCCAAAAGTTTAATATAACTGACTCATTTCTTTGAGTTGGTTCTCTTTATATACCTTTAGGACATGTGTGAAAATCTGTTGTTGTTTTAGATCAAATTTAGGTAGAAAAATTTGACATTTTGAAGGATTCACAAGGTTTGAAGCTCCACTGTATATTTAGTGTTGGGCAGAAACATTCAAAGAAGGACATAATTATTATAGATATAAATTGTTCTTTCAAAAAATGATGGCAAAAAGTTGAAAAATACTCTCAAAAGGCAAGGGAGTACCCATGCCATCTGAAAACAAAGGTTTTGTTTCCAGAAACAGAAAGTAATCTATAATCTAAGAATTGTGATTGGCAATAATTATTATCACGGTGGAGTTTCAACCTCTGGAACCCCCACTGATCACCAGAATGGCAGGCTCTGGTCTTTTGCTTCCCTTACAGGTTGAACCTGTTGAAGTGCATTCCAGCGAAACAGCTGTTGTCCTCACCCCACCTGTTTTTTGTCTTCTCCTCCCCCCTTGCTATTCTAGTATTGTGCACCAGTTTTATGATTTTCATGAAATAAAGGAAAAGTTTTTAACTACACGAGTGTGTCTCACCTTCCTTAATCACTTTGATTATGACGAAACTTTTCAATTTTAGTTTTGTCATACCACAGGACATGCCTTCAACATGTAGGTCTTTGTTCCTGTATGCATTTGCAAAAATGAATCTGGCTTTTTAATGTTTCTTTTGGAGTAATGGCTTCTTCCTGCCAGAGTGGCCTTTCGGCCCATATTGATACAGTACTCGTTTGACTGTGGATAATGACACAATCTTGCCAGCTTCCGCCATCTTCTTCACAAGGTCTTTTGCTTTTGTTCTTGGGTTGATATGCACATGTCGAACCAAAGCACTCTCATCTCCTGGACACAGAACCCATTTCCTTACTGAGCAGTATTATGACTGGACATTCCCATCTTGTTTGTACTTGCTTATAATTGTTTGTACAGATGAAAGAGGCACCTTGATGTATCTGGAAAATGCCACCAAGGATGAACCAGACTTGTGTAAGTCCACAATTTTTTTCCTGATATCTTGTCTGATTTCGTTAGACTTTCCCATGATGCTACACAAAGAAGCAGTGTGTTTCAGGTGTGTATTAAAACACATCCACAGGTGTGTCTCTAATTAACTCAGATGTTGCCAATACACCTATCAGAAGCTTCCAAACAAATGACATCATCGTATGGGCTGTCCCAAATTGTTTAAAGGCATAGTAATCTTAGTGAATGTAAACTTGTGACTTTGCAAAAAGTAATAAAAATGCCTTAAAACATTCTCTCTCTCATTATTCTGGCATTTGGCAAAATATTAATATTACGGTAATCCTAATTGACCTAAAATGGGAAAGGATTACCATATATACTCGAGTATAAGCCGAGTTTTTCAGCACAAATTTTGTGCTGAAAAGTGCCCCCTCGGCTTATACTCGAGTCACTCGGTATATGCTTGGGGGGGGAACTGTGACCGGGGGCTGGAGGAGGCAGGAGGGGGCCACAGTGACCGCGGGAGGTCACGTGGGGCCGCCTCATTAGTGTAATGAATATGCATGGCATCCCCCCCGTCCATCAGCGGCAGGGGGAGCAGTGCATATTGCACTACACTGGCCCCCTGCAGTGATCTACAGCCCCCCCTCCTAAGTATGTGTCTGCCAGGCTGCGGCACACATTAAAATAACAAACACTTCATACATCACCTTTCCGGCGTCTCCTTGCTGGCAGCGCCACTCCTCCGGTCCCGGCTTCTTCCTGCTTGTTCCGGTATCATGTGACCGGGTGCAGCAGATGATGTCATCTGATGCGTCGGCCACAGCAAAAGAAGCCGGCACAAGCAGGAAGGAGCAGGGACCGGAGGAGCGGCGCTGCCAGCCAGCAGACGCCGGAAAGGTGATGTATGAAGTGTTTGTTATTTTAATGTGTGCCGCAGCCTGGGGGACACATACTAAGGAGGGGGGTTGTAGATCACTGATGGGGGCCTGTATACTGCTGCAGGGGGCCTGTATACTGCTGCAGGGGGCCTGTATACTGCTGCTGGGGGCCTGTATACTGCTGCAGGGGGCCTGTATACTGCTACAGGGGGCCTGTATACTGCTGCAGGGGGCTTTATACTGCTGCAGGGGACCTGTATACTGCTGCAGGGGGCCTGTATACTGCTGCAGGGGGCCTGTATACTGCTGCAGGGGGCCTGTATATTGCTGCTGGGGGCTTGTATACTGCTGCTGGGGCCCTGTATACCACTGCTGGGGCCCTGTATACTACTGCTGCGGACCTGTATACCACTGATTGGGGGCGCTATATACCGGGATGGGGGGCTATATAACAGGATGGGGGTCTGCTCCATTTCTCACCCTAGGCTTATACTCGAGTCAATAAATTTCCCTAGTTTTGGAGGGTAAAATTAGGGGCCTCGGCTTATACTCGGGTCGGCTTATACTCGAGTATATACGGTATTCTGATTTCATGTCAGATAGTAAGAAAAACATGCAAATGTCTCTTTTTATATAGTGTATGTAAACTTCGGGTTTCTACTGTAAATTATATTACTTACACTGACATCTATCGTCATTGTGCAGGATCATATTTATACCACCCCTCCTTACTATTAATATAACCTCTTTGTTTCCACTTTTTTCACCTGTGTCTCTACCTAATTTATTATTGTGATACTTTTACCCTTCATTTTTTTGTGTTTCAATAAAATCATCTTAATTTATGGACCTTTGACTCCATTTTCATTTGTAAGATGTATATTATTATTGAGATGGTCCACTCAATGAGATTGGGCACTCAAAATCACTCATTTGTTAATCTATATTTGCTTGGCTTATATTGATTTTGAGTTATAAGTAATAGTGAGCAGGACGTAAACAGTCTTCTGTATAGCGATTAAGATACAAGGGGGGGGGATTGATTAAAGTGTATCGGGAGAAAGCTAAATATGGATATTGCATATAACACAGAGAATCTTATGCTAATTTTGCTAGTTTGATCCTAAAGAATCTTGAAAAATAAAATGGTGCACTTTATATACTTGAGGAGTTTAGTTGTGTCTTACGGGTTAAGATTCCTATACATGATTTTTTTTTTCAGAGACAATCCATTTTACTTCTTGGGTTCTGTCTAAAGTTCAGGTGAGAGCCATTAATTTTCTAATATCAAATAATCCATTAGATTAATATTAGCCAAAAACACCAATTTCTTTGGCATGTGATTACCATCTCATATGGTATGGGGGCCTCCTGACTCTCTCCCAATTCATATGTTAGGGGACAGAAGGATTGGACAGTTGAATCTCAAGACATCTAATCGGTTTATTCACAGTGGAGATAAATGTTATGCACGTATCCATTTACACAAGGGTACAGAGAGAAATAAAGCTGCAACCACATCCTACTGGCTCCTGTAGAGACTAGAATATCCCCAGGCACACAACTAGAAACCACAGATCGGACCTGGCTCCCTAAAAGGCCATTGAGCTGTGTTTTGTTCTTCACGAACCAGAGGGGAGGTCACTACACACAACTAACCAGGATAAAGAAAGTGTACAGGGGTAGACAAAAACCAAAGGTGAGCAAATTTAAATGGCATGAACAAGGGGAAAAAGGAGAATAATAAATACAAGCAATGATAACCTCCTAAAGGTATAGGGAGGACAAGTGAGAAAACACAGAGTAATAACAACACTGGTTTGTGCCTAACAAGCAAAATCCCTTAGGTACAGGGCTGGAACTCATAGCAGAAATTCATCTAAAAATATAGCTAGCAGAGAAGGCTGGTGAAAGGTGGGTATAAATAGCCCCTCCTGGGATGTGAAAGGACAGAGACAAAATAAGAAAATGAGAATATCTGACTAGCAGCAACACAAAGGAGAAAAGCAAAGATCAAAGAGCCATCAGCATTTGGAAAGAGACTGACCGGGCTGTGACTCATCAGGGAAAGAAACCAATGATGCAGCAAGAGGCCACCAGATCAAGTTGTGAGGCATGACAATAAGTTATTCTGGCAGCAACTTATGTCCCTCTTTAAATACACAAGATATACAATCTCAGCCAAGCCCAGCATGTACAGTACATATATGGGACTTTGGGCAGATAATTTTTGACCAAATAAACATTTGACTGACAAATTTCCAATGTTTATGTACATCTTTTATTCACACCATTAACCCCTTCAGTCTAAAGCAATTTTTCACATTTTCACTTTCATTTTCTTTCCTCCTATTTTCTCAAGAGCTATAACTTCTTCATATTTCCTTCAGTATACCCATATGAGAGTTTCTTTTTTTAATGGGCAAGTTGTAGTTTTGCCTGCCTTCACTTATTTTACAACAATTAGAGCAGTGGCGGACCTTGAGCCTGGAGGGCCCTGGTGTAGCAGCTGCTGGTTGAGGAGCGGGGGGTGCTAACGGATGTTGGCGAGGAGCGTGGGGGGTGCTGTACGTGATGCTGCTCCTACCTGCGCCGAGCCGCGCATTGCAGTCCTGGGAGCCAGGGCAGCAGAGGAGAGGAGGGGCGGGATCAGTCAAGGGAAGCATGAAGCTTCCCTCAGTTAACCTCCTCTCCTCAGACACAGGGTCATGGGGGTCGGCTGGGGGCCCCCCTGCAGGCTTGAGGGGCCCCCTAGCCGGTCGGGGCCCTGGTGCAGCTGAACCAGCTGCACCACGGTAGGTCCGCACCTGAATTAAAAGAAGTCAGAGCTGCAGCTGCGACTCACTTTCTATTTATGTTTGATTTTTCTGAAAACTGAGAGAATGATTGGACACAGGGCTCCCATGATTATTATTATTATTATTTATTTATATAGCGCCATTAGGTTCCATGGCGCTTTACATTAGGATGAGGGAGACAAGAACAAGTACACTAAATCTAGGCGATCAGGACGTACAGGTACAGGAGGGGCAGGGACCCTGTCCACGAGGGCTCACAGTCCATGATGTCACAACGTCACTTAAGCCCTGGGCGAGCAAGTTTTGGCACCACTGTAATGGAACCAGCATTGGCCGAGAGTATAAGTGTTTTTATTTTAATGGGGGCAAACATGCTGATTGATCATGGGTTGTCTGAGTAGTGGACAAGCCCTTTAATCCTTCAGGGCAGTATGAATACATCAATATTAAACTTACGGGTCATTCCATGTCAAGTAATCCAAAAATGAATATTTTTTTTCCCTGACGTCCTCAGATTTTTTTAATTTTTTTTCTATATGAAGAACAACTTTAGTTAAAGAAAAAAATTCAAAACTTTTTTTTTGAAATTATCAGTTAATTTTTTACAGATTTTTAAAGTTTTAAAAAAGTGCGAATTTTGGCCTGGTATGGCTTTACATTTTCTATCATATCTCGGGCTAGAAATAACATAGAGAAACAAAATAAACACCAATCTACTCAGAACTGTGCAGGCTTTCACTAGATATGTCACAAGAGGATCTTTGTTAATATTTTACCCATGTGATCGCAAGCGCAAAACTTTAAAACGCATTTCCGAAAAATCGGCGCGCTTTAAATATTTCAAAAACTGCCCATGTGTCTGCTATGCTCTTAGCCACATCTGTACCAAATTTCAAGTTGGGATCGTGATGGGATCATATTTTAAAATATTTTAATATTATTAGCATCAATGGGTCACTCTATATCAAGTGATCTAAATATGAATATTTTTTTTTACCTGACGTCTTTAGATTTTTTTTATTCTTTTTCTTTATGAAGTACAACTTTAGTTAATTACAAATTAAAAGTTTAGAATTTTTTTCTTAATCAGTTAATTTTTTACAGATTTTTAAAGTTTAAAAAAAGGGTGAATTTTGGCCTGGTATGACTTTACATTTTTTTTATCTCAGGCTAGAAATAAGATAATGAAGTGGGAGAGGCATCATTTTACTCAGAACGGTAACAGCTTTCATTTGATATGTTACAAGACTATGTTTCTTTATAGCAAATTCAAACTATTGATGGGCAATTGTGAAAAAATGACTGATTGTGTTCTTGGTTATATTTGTGCAGAGATTCAACTTGGGACCTGTCAAATTTATATATTTTTTATTTTATGGTTGTATGAGTTATCACAAATTATTGAATAAAACATTTATATGCAACAAAAAAGAAACACAAAAAACAAATCCCATAAGTGCCAGGATAAATACATCTTAATCATCAGAACACAACACTCAGCATTTTCAACTTGAATGTATTGAACAAACCAAAAGAAGAAAGGTGATCATATCCTCAAGTTTGATTAAACAAGATTAAAAGAACCAAAAATGTTAACCCCTATTTATACATATAAATTTGTTTTCTGTTCTATCACTAAACATGTGATTTATGAAGTGTTTAATAAGAATAGTACAGTAGTTAAATCATCGTTCTATAAGAACTAATCAAACAATAGTATGTGGCATTTTATCAATTTGTCCCTTCTAGTGGGTGAAATGTAATCTTGTCCATAAACGCTTACTAGCAATCGCCATTTCCTTGTGTGTCAAAGAGTATGTCCGGCCTGTCACGGTGTTAGGCTCTGCCTGAGTTAATATCTGATTTTTGTGCACTTTTAAAATGTCTGGGTTTCTTGGATACACAAAGGATGGCGCTGGACCAGAAGGATGCAATAAAGTCAATTCTACTTCTTCATTTTCACAATCTTTGGAGAGTACAGTAGCCAGCCACCAGCGCCAATCATATTCATATTTTTTCAAAAGGATTGCAACAGTGTCTATGATAAAATGCTGTTTCTTGAGAAGTAGCAGTCATTGCTGTGTGGGAAAAATACAGTTAATATTAAGTAAGGAAGATAGGTAATAAAAATAAAGATTTACAGTACACTTGAGATAGAACTGTATTAATATAAAGTGAGCTTTAGGGCTAGCGCGCACAGTTTTTTCTGTCTGCAGATACACGCTGCAGTTTTGGCAGCTTGTTTTTCTACCAAGTTTTTACCACATATGCGTTAGTTTTTTTAATCGCTAGTGAAAAAAATGGCAGCTTTTTTTATATAAATGATAAATGCTGCGTTTATTGCAGCGATTAAAAAGTAATTCAAGCAGTGATTTACTCACTCTTGAGTGTTTCCAAAAACACTGCATGTGGTGAACCCCATAGAAATCAATGGGGCTGTTTTTCTGAATGATGATCCCTAAGAATAGCACTGTGTGTATTGGCCCTTAATAATAAAAGCATTAAACTATTAATATATTTACTCACCCATATTTTAGTACACAGCCTTGATGGCTTTGTACAGACTATTCGTTCAGGAGTGAAGATGTCCAGACATGTCAGGACATGAAAGGTCTGAACGAGCTGTCTTACTTCCTGAATGCAGTGGGTAGACACTTAACATGATTGACAGAGCTGCTGGCCTATCATCTGCTCTGCATTCACTGTCTATCCCTGTGCTTTCTCAGGTTGAGCCCTAACAAAGCTTTTTCCTATATGTCCTCTCCTGCTTCTAAGCTGTAACATATCAAAATAATACAGTAATGGCTAAAAATAATGGATTTGATAAATATAGACCCCACGCTTTTAGACCACAGGTTGAACAGATCTGAATTCAAGATTTTTGAATTGACACTATAATAGTTAAATATTTTAAAATATGATCCCATCACGATCCCAACTTGTAATTTGGTACAGATGTGGCTAAGAGCATAAAAGACACATGGGCAGTTTTGGAAAATTTTTATGAAAACGTTTTTTCAGAAATGCGTTTCAAAATGTTGCGTTTGCGTTCACATGGGTAAAAAATTAAAATTAACAAATATACTCTTGTGACATATCTGGTGAAAGCCTGGACAGTTCTGAGTAGAATGGTGTTTATTTTGTTTCTCTATCTTATTTCTAGCCCAAGATAAAAAAATGTAAAGTCATACCAGGCCAAAATTCACACTTTTTTTAAACTTTAAAAATCTGTAAAAAATTAACTGATGAAGAAAAAAATTCTAAACTTTTAATTTGTAATTAAATAAAGTAGTAGTTTATAAAGAAAAAAAAAAAAAAATCTAAAGACGTCAGGTAAAAAAAAATATTCATATTTAGATCACTTGATATGGAATGTCCCATTGACGCTATTAATATTAAAATATTTTAAAATATGATCCCATCGCGATCCCAACTTGAAATTTGGTACAGATGTGGCTAAGAGCATAGCAGACACATGGGCAGTTGTTGAAATATTTAAAGCACGCCGATTTTTCGGAAATACGTTTTAAAGTTTTGCGCTTGCGATCACATGGGTAAAATATTAACAAAGATCCTCTTGTGACATATCTGGTGAAAGCCTGTATAGTTCTGAGTAGAATGCTGTTTATTTTGTCTCTTTATCTTATTCCTAGCCTTAGTTATGAGGAGAAACGTAAAGGCAGGCAACAGCGAAATTCGCACTTTTTCCGAATTTTGAAAATCATTTTAAAAAAAAAATAAATTTTTTAAAAAATTTTTCTCTTCACATTTTGCATTGTCTGACATGCTATTATCAAATAACAAAATCTCAAAAGAATTAAAAATATAGAGGTAATAATCATTGGTTCACTTGACATGGAATGACCCTTACATTAATTTTTTTAGTAGTTAAAAAAATTCCAAATTTCGCCATTGTCTAAGAACTATAACCTATCTATTTTTCTTTTGATGGAACAGAGAGGACACCTAATTTCTCTGGTGTTTTTATTGATTGCCATATTTGGGTACATACAAAGTTTAGGTAACTTTTTATCGCTTTTTTCCCCTTTAGGAAACTTAAACACACAAATATTTGACTCCAATACTTTTGTATAGCAGTAAATGAAGGTCAATGTAGCCCAACCTGTGGTTGGATGTCCCACCTACTGTACTAACCCAATTGTAGCCTGGCAGAATCCCATCGTGGGGAGTTGATGGTAGCCAGGTCACATGTGTACTGATAAAAGGTCCACTTAATTGCAAAATGTAAATGGCTAAAGAACAGCAAGCGGTTCTGGCTCTGTTCACACTTCTGATTCTGACACTCCACACTGAGGTTTCTATCATGCTTTTAAGTTTCACAGGCAGCTCGGGCATCGACCAGCTTTGTTCTCATTAGTGATTGGGTAGCAAAAATTAATCTCTGCATGACTCCTGATTACCTCTAGGATCACATGTTTGGTAGACCAATCACAGTTGTTCCCTGCCTTTTTAAGATTGTGGAATTCGTTTTCTCATGCTGACTATAGCTTCTGTTTTGCTCCAGCAATACTGGTCCTTTCCTTGGTGTTCCAGTAATCTGGTATCAGTAGCAACCAACTTGTTTGGTATTTGGTGAAAACTTCCTTGTATTTTTACTCCAGCTTGCACTTGTTTTCTCCCTTATTACTTGTTGTATTTTCCCTGTGTGTGCGTGCTGTAAGCTTCTGTTTTGGTATGCCCCTGTCTGTCTTTATCTGTGGGTTCCTTAACTTCTCAGCTCTGGAGGAAGGGGAAGTGGGAATCAGTTCAGGGCTGTATAGGAGCAGGGCCAGGGAGGAGACTCAGGCCTCTCCACCATCAGGAGTACTCCTGAGTAAGGGATAGTTTAGGGCTCTCTGTCTTGAGGGGCAGATGAGGCATCCCGATTTCCCTTTTCCCCACAGTCCCAGTGACAAGTCACTGTTGTCAAGGGCAGGTACCAACCACTCAGCTTTCATCTGCTACATGTGGAGTGCGCTCAGATCCCAAGCCTTCTCCACACATGTGGACTCCAACACAGACCAATCGTGTCATTAATCTATTATATAATTGCCGTAGCGACTTCCGTCGGAGCGGCGCTGCTTCCGGTCGCTTGGTTAGCGAGTCCGAGCTGCTTCTCCTGGACTCTCCCCGTGGCCGCGTAGCGGGCATTGCGAGTCGTTGCAGCCCAGCGAAGCAATGCCCGCGAAGCGGGCATTGCGAGGCGCTACAACCGCTAACCAAGCCACCGAAGCCCATACTCCTGTAGTGTACACCGCTATAGTATACTACAGTCCCATGCCCATAAGCGCCATGGGACTGTAGTATACCATCGCGCTGTACACTACAGCCCCCTGCCGCTCTAAGCCACTACGCGCTGCTGTACTGTACACCGCTATAGTATACTACAGTCCCATGCCCATAAGCGCCATGGGACTGTAGTATACCATCGCGCTGTACACTACAGCCCCCTGCCGCTCCAAGCCACTACGCGCTGCTGTACTGTACACCGCTATAGTATACTACAGTCCCATGCCCATAAGCGCCATGGGACTGTAGTATACCATCGCGCTGTACACTACAGCCCCCTGCCGCTCTAAGCCACTACGCGCTGCTGTACTGTACACCGCTATAGTATACTACAGTCCCATGCCCATAAGCGCCATGGGACTGTAGTATACCATCGCGCTGTACACTACAGCCCCCTGCCGCTCTAAGCCACTACGCGCTGCTGTACTGTACACCGCTATAGTATACTACAGTCCCATGCCCATAAGCGCCATGGGACTGTAGTATACCATCGCGCTGTACACTACAGCCCCCTGCCGCTCTAAGCCTACCCCCTAAGGCACCGCCGCCCCTAACCCCCTACCCCCTAAGCCCCGCAGCAGCCCCGACCACCTAACCCCCGACCCGCAGCATCCAAACCCGCCCCCGATACCCCCTAAGCCCCGCCGTCTACCCCCTAAGCCATCGCCGCCCCTACCCCCTAGGCCCCCGCCGATACCCCCTAAGCCATGCCGCCTACCCCCTAAGGCACCGCCGCCCCTAACCCCCTACCCCCTAGACCCCCGACGATACCCCCTAAGCCATGCCGCCTACCCCCTAAGGCACCGCCGCCCCTAACCCCCTAAACCCCGCAGCAGCCCCGACCACCTAACCCCCGACTCGCACCATCCAAACCCGCCGCCGAAACCCCGCAGCAGCCCCGACCACCTAACCCCCGACTCGCACCATCCAAACCCGCCGCCGATACCCCCTAAGCCCCGACTACCTAACCCCCGACTCGCCGCCGATACCCCCTAAGCCCCGCCGTCTACCCCCTAAGCCATCGCCGCCCCTACCTAAGCTCCTACCCCCTAGGCCCCCGCCGATACCCCCTAAGCTCCCGCCGCTGTCCCCTGCCCCTGTCGCTAAAGCCCTACACCCTAACCCCCCGCCGTCCCCTAACCTAACGCCGCTCTCACCTAAGGCCCTACACCCGAAGCCCCCGTCCATCACTTACATGCCTTCAAGTCATCTGATCGTCCGTCCGATCCTCCGTCCGGCCAGGCGTCCTCTTCCTCCGGCCCCGGGGGTCTTCTCTCTTCTTTCCGCCATCTCCGCCTCTTCGTCCGGCCCCGGGGATCTTCTGTCTTCTTTTCCGAAAATTCCACCTCCGACGTCCTCTTCCTTCTCATTAAGATAGAATGGAGGAAAAATCCCCCATTCTACCTCAATGAAATCTCACGCCGTCTTCTGATTGGTTGCTGGATAATGCCCTCAGCCAATCAGAAGAGCTCCTCATTCAGTTTTCATTCAGGTCCGCCTTTTTTCCCCATTGACATACATTACCGGTGTGTCGGCGATTTTATGGCCGCCCCCCTGGTTCTATTTGTCGGCCCTAAAATCGCGGACACACCGCTAATGCATCTCTATGGGCAGTCAGCTCGACTTCTGATTGGTTGCCGTTCAATCCGAAATCGGGCTCACTGCCCATAGAGATGCATTAGCGGTGTGTCCGCGATTTTACGGCCGACAAATAGAACCAGGTGGTCGGCCATAAAATCGCCGACACACCGCTAATGCATTTCAATGGCAAAAAAGAAAGGCGGACCTCAATGAGAACTGCGTCTCAGCCTAAATAATAAATTAAATAATAAAAAAAATAATTAAAAAAGAATTAAAAAATAATAAAAAAAAATAATTAAAAATAATAAAAAATTCAATAAAAATAATAATAAAAAAATAAAATATATGCTAATAAGATCAGCCCTTTGCGGACCTGAATGAGAACTGCGTCTCAGCCTAAATAATAAATTAAATAATAAAAAAAATAATTAAAAAAGAATTAAAAAATAATAAAAAATAATAATTAAAAATAATAAAAAATTCAATAAAAATAATAATAAAAAAATAAAATATATGCTAATAAAGGCGGACCTCAATGAGAACTGCGTCTCAGCCTAAATAATAAATTAAATAATAAAAAAAATAATTAAAAAAGAATTAAAAAATAATAAAAATAATAATTAAAAATAATAAAAAATTCAATAAAAAATAATAATAAAAAAATAAAATATATGCTAATAAGATCAGCCCTTTGCGGACCTGAATGAGAACTGCCTCTCAGCCTAAATAATAAATTAAATAATAAAAAAAATAATTAAAAAAGAATTAAAAAATAATAAAAAAAAATAATTAAAAATAATAAAAAATTCAATAAAAATAATAATAAAAAAATAAAATATATGCTAATAAGATCAGCCCTTTGCGGACCTGAATGAGAACTGCGTCTCAGCCTAAATAATAAATTAATAATAAAAAAAATAATTAAAAAAGAATTAAAAAATAATAAAAAAAAATAATTAAAAATAATAAAAAATTCAATAAAAATAATAATAAAAAAATAAAATATATGCTAATAAAGGCGGACCTCAATGAGAACTGCGTCTCAGCCTAAATAATAAATTAAATAATAAAAAAAATAATTAAAAAAGAATTAAAAAATAATTAAAAAAAATAATTAAAAATAATAAAAAATTCAATAAAAATAATAATAAAAAAATAAAATATATGCTAATAAGATCAGCCCTTTGCGGACCTGAATGAGAACTGCGTCTCAGCCTAAATAATAAATTAAATAATAAAAAAAATAATTAAAAAAGAATTAAAAAATAATAAAAAAAAATAATTAAAAATAATAAAAAATTCAATAAAAATAATAATAAAAAAATAAAATATATGCTAATAAAGGCGGACCTCAATGAGAACTGCGTCTCAGCCTAAATAATAAATTAAATAATAAAAAAAATAATTAAAAAAGAATTAAAAAATAATAAAAAAAAATAATTAAAAATAATAAAAAATTCAATAAAAATAATAATAAAAAAATAAAATATATGCTAATAAGACGCCCTTTGCGGACCTGAATGAGAACTGCGTCTCAGCCTAAATAATAAATTAAATAATAAAAAAAATAATTAAAAAAGAATTAAAAAATAATAAAAAAAAAATAATTAAAAATAATAAAAAATTCAATAAAAAATAATAAAAAAATAAAATATATGCTAATAAAGGCGGACCTCAATGAGAACTGCGTCTCAGCCTAAATAATAAATTAAATAATAAAAAAAATAATTAAAAAAGAATTAAAAAATAATAAAAAAAAAATAATTAAAAATAATAAAAAATTCAATAAAAATAATAATAAAAAAATAAAATATATGCTAATAAGATCAGCCCTTTGCGGACCTGAATGAGAACTGCGTCTCAGCCTAAATAATAAATTAAATAATAAAAAAAATAATTAAAAAAGAATTAAAAAATAATAAAAAAAAATAATTAAAAATAATAAAAAATTCAATAAAAATAATAATAAAAAAATAAAATATATGCTAATAAAGGCGGACCTCAATGAGAACTGCGTCTCAGCCTAAATAATAAATTAAATAATAAAAAAAATAATTAAAAAAGAATTAAAAAATAATAAAAAAAAATAATTAAAAATAATAAAAAATTCAATAAAAAATAATAAAAAAAATAAAATATATGCTAATAAGATCAGCCCTTTGCGGACCTGAATGAGAACTGCGTCTCAGCCTAAATAATAAATTAAATAATAAAAAAATAATTAAAAAAGAATTAAAAAATAATAAAAAAAAATAATTAAAAATAATAAAAAATTCAATAAAAATAATAATAAAAAAATAAAATATATGCTAATAAAGGCGGACCTCAATGAGAACTGCGTCTCAGCCTAAATAATAAATTAAATAATAAAAAAAATAATTAAAAAAGAATTAAAAAATAATAAAAAAAAATAATTAAAAATAATAAAAAATTCAATAAAAATAATAATAAAAAAATAAAATATATGCTAATAAGATCAGCCCTTTGCGGACCTGAATGAGAACTGCGTCTCAGCCTAAATAATAAATTAAATAATAAAAAAAATAATTAAAAAGAATTAAAAAATAATAAAAAAAAATAATTAAAAATAATACAAATTCAATAAAAATAATAATAAAAAAATAAAATATATGCTAATAAGATCACCCTTTGCGGACCTGAATGAGAACTGCGTCTCAGCCTAAATAATAAATTAAATAATAAAAAAAATAATTAAAAAAGAATTAAAAAATAATAACAAAAATTAATTAAAAATAATAAAAAATCAATAAAAATAATAATAAAAAAATAAAATATTGCTAATAAGATCAGCCCTTTAGCGCACCTGAATGACAACTGCCTCTCAGCCTAAATAATAAATTTAATAATAACAAAATAATTAAAAAATAATTAAAACATTATAAAAAAATAAATAAAACATAATTAAAAAATAAATAACAAATAATAAATAATAATTAAAAAAAAAATGCTAATAATAATATTAATGCTAATAATAATGCTATTAATGCTATTAATAATGTTATTAATGCTATTATTAATGCTAATAATGCTATTATTAATGCTATTAATGCTAATAATAATGCTATTAAATGCTATTAATAATGCTATTAATGCTATTATAATGCTATATTAATGCTATTAAGCTAATAATAATGCTATTAATGCTATTAATAATGTTATTAATGCTATTATAATGCTAATAATGCTATATTAATATCTATTAATGCTAATAATAATGCTATTAATGCTATTAATAATGTATTAATGCTATTAATAATGCTATTATAATGCTAATAATGCTATTAATGTAATATTATTAATATTATAATGCTATTATAATGCTATTAATGCTATAATAATGCTATTAATGCTATTAATGCTATTAATGCTAATATGCTATTAATGCTATTAATAATGTTATTAATGCTATTATTAATGCTAATAATGCTATTATTAATCTATTAATGCTAATAATAGCTATAATGCTATTAATAATTTATTAATGCTATTATTAATCTAATAATGCTATTAAATTATGCTATATTATCTATTAATGCTATTATAATGCTATTATGCTATAAAATGCTATTAATGCTAATGCTATATAATGCTATTAATGCTAATATTTTAATGCTATTATAATGGTATTGATATTAATGCTATTAATGCTAATAATAATGCTATTAATGCTATAATAATGCTATTAATGCTATTAATAATGTCTATTAATGCTATTATTTAATGCTAATTAATGCTAATTATTATATTCCTATTAATGTAATTATTAATGCTATTAATGCTATTAATAATGTTATTAATGCTAATAATAATGCTAATAATGATTAATATGTTATTAATGTATTATTAATGCTAATAATGCAATATTTAATCTATTAATGTAATTATTAATGCTATTAATTTGCTATAATAATTAATGCTATTATTAATGCTAATTAATGCTAATAATAATGCTATTAATGTCAATATTTATCTATTAATGCTATTATTAATGCTAATTAATGCTATATAATGTATCATGCTATTATGCTAATAATAATGCTATTAATGCATTAATGTTATTAATGCTATTATTAATGCTAATAATGCTATTATTAATGCTATATCTAATAATAATATATGCTATTATAATGCTATTAGCTATTATATGCTATATCTATTAATGCTATTAATGCTATTAATGCTAATATTTATCCTATTAATGGTATTATTAATGCTATTAATGCTAATAATAATGCTATTAATGCTAATAATAATGCTATTAATGCTATTAATAATGTTATTAATGCTATTATTAATGCTAATAATGCTATTATTAATTCTATTAATGCTAATAATAATGCTAATAATCCTATTAATAATGCTATTTATGCTAATAATAATGCTATTAATGCTATTAATAATGCTATTAATGCTAATAATAATGCTATTTATCCTATTATTTATGCTATTAATGCTATTAATGCTAATATTTATCCTATTAATGGTATTATTCATGCTATTAATGCTAATAATAATGCTATTAATGCTAATAATAATGCTATTAATGCTATTAATAATGCTATTAATGCTAATAATAATGCTAATAATGCTATTAATAATGTTATTAATGCTATTATTAATGCTAATAATGCTATTAATAATGTTATTAATGCTATTATTAATGCTAATAATCCTATTATTAATGCTATTTATGCTAATAATAATGCTATTAATGCTATTATTAATGCTATTAATAATGCTATTAATCCTATTATTTATGCTATTAATGCTATTAATAATGCTATTAATCCTATTATTTATGCTATTAATGCTATTAATGCTAATAATAATGCTATTAATGGTATTATTAATGCTATTAATGCTAATAATAATGCTATTAATGCTAATAATAATGCTATTAATGCTATTAATAATGTTATTAATGCTATTATTAATGCTAATAATGCTATTATTAATTCTATTAATGCTAATAATAATGCTAATAATCCTATTATTAATGTTATTAATGCTATTATTAATGCTAATAATCCTATTATTAATGCTATTTATGCTAATAATAATGCTATTAATGCTATTAATAATGCTATTAATCCTAATATTTATGCTATTAATGCTATTAATGCTAATAATAATGCTATTAATGGTATTATTAATGCTGTTAATGCTAATAATAATGCTATTAATGCTAATAATAATGCTATTAATGCTATTAATAATGTTATTAATGCTATTATTAATGCTAATAATGCTATTATTAATTCTATTAATGCTAATAATAATGCTATTAATGCTATTAATAATGTTATTAATGCTATTATTAATGCTAATAATCCTATTATTAATGCTATTTATGCTAATAATAATGCTATTTATGCTATTAATAATGTTATTAATGCTATTATTTATGCTAATAATGCTATTATTAATGCTATTAATGCTAATAATAATGCTATCAATGCTATTAATAATGTTATTAATGCTATTATTAATGCTAATAATGCTATTAATAATGCTATTAATGCTAATAATAATGCTATTAATGCTATTAATACTGTTATTAATGCTCATAATACTGCTCATAATGCTATTAATACTGCTATTACTGCTAATAATAATGCTATGGCTTATATTATTGCTATTGATGATGCGATTATTATTTAAAAATCTTTAAAAAAACAATAAACATATTTTAGATACCCGATGCATTTGCATCAGGCTAACAGCTATAACTACTATAATCAAATTAATGCACGTTCTAGAATCCCGATGCATTTGCATCGGGCTCACAGCTAGTACTATATATTCTAAAGAAGGTTGATGGTCTTGTTATTATGAGCAAAGAGGGCGACAGTTGTTTTTCTACAGAGGCACTGTGTGACAGAAAATATTTATTCCTCTGGAATGGATTGGATACAATTATGCCTGAACATATTAGATCCATCCAAATGATCGTCATGTTTTGGTTGACAGAATTCATTCTGCCGCTAATAAATAACTCATTTTCAATAAAGAGTGAATTGTAGCCACGTATAATATGAAACTCAAGGGCATTCAAAGCTGTAAGTGTGAAAACTACCAGTAGATGATTGCAAAGACATTACATAATTATTATTATTATTACCATTACAGTTGGGTT
>JARQOC010000002.1:695936013-695988715 GCA_033576535.1 Allobates femoralis | reverse complement strand
CCTGGAAACAAGTTGGGGATCTCCTCACCTGGTGAGTTCTGAGGCCTCCCTACTACACTCCTCTTTTCTGGTCCTGGCTGCATGTAGCTAGTCTGCAGCCCTTTCTTCCTGCTCTTAAGTCTCTCACCAGTATGGCAGGCAGCTTGAGCCCTTCTTTGCCACCACTCCTCTGGCTGCTGTTCCTGAGCTTTCTGATGATGCTGTGCCTCCTGGTGCTTTGCTGTGGCCGGTAGATATGGAATCTCCCATCCTCTGGTTTTGGCTGCTGGGTCTGATGCACCCTCACAACCTCGGACACCGGTGTCCATTTCCTGAGTCTGCACTGGGGTGAGCCAGTAAGCTGGCTCCACTCCCCAGAACTGCTTCTCTCCTCTCCTACGGGTCCCTCACGCTTGCTAGTCTCTATCCTTGGATGAGCTTGGCACTGCCCCAGTTCACAGTCCTACTAGGAACTGCACTGTCTAACCGCACCCCCAGGCCTGAATTTATATGGGAGCTCCCCTGAACCAAGGTTCAAAGCTCCCCCTTGAGGTCTGGAGTCAGGAAAGTTGTTGCATGCTGTGGGCTTACCTGATGTAGATACCCCTCCTTGCTTCCAAGCGTGACGTCACCCCTGAGGGAGGCAATGCCACTGTAGCAACAGGACTTTGGGGTGCCACAAATGCAATTTACTCCATCTTCTATAATAAAAAGGCTATTAAGTATGAACAAGAATACCAGATAAATAAAATTGACAGTAGGATCCATCCCAAAGTTACACTTATTGGTGCTGACAACCCATAAAGCCCACAGGACTCCCTTAAATACATATTTATTTATATATTGACCCACCTGTTACTGGGCAGAGCACCAACCTTCCTTCAGCTACGACAGAGGCAAAGTCCAGCCAGCTGGCCCAATCACTGCTTGACATCTAAGGAACGGAACTTTTGGCAGGAGAGATCAGCAGGGAGTTGACTGTATTGTAATGTAAAACCCTCCATATTTTTTCTGTACATCGATCAACAAAGAAGGTGGCGACTTAGTTATTGACTTGAGCCATCAGCCAGCCCCCAGAGCGTAAGGCACATGGAAACTCAAGAAATACTGGCCTAATTGTAGATTTCAGTTTTCAGAAGAATTATTAGTACTCTCATGTATTGTGGGAAAACAAACCGTTTTACTTCCATTCAGCAAACATTATCTACATCCCCAGAACATGGATGATTACAGGAAAGACCTGAAAGAAAAATGAACTGAAGAAGCCACACAGTATCGGATTAACACAGTGCCATCTGCTCTTTGCTCCACACTGTCCCTCCAGTATAAGCCTGTATTTGTTGTATGTGCCATAATGCCTTCTCACAACTAAGGCTCAGTCCGTTAGTCCTTCATCAGCCCAGAACGTCTCTTTCTGTTGTCAATGGCTTTGCAAAAACATTTGCAATCATGTTGTCTATTGTCAATTCAGAAGTCCTTGTTTTTGAAGATCCCTTGGAAAATGGAACTTCACAACAACATGTCTGGTTCTTGACTTAACCATTTCAATCTTTGCAGATGCAAGTTATCCTTGGTTATTACATAAGAATTTCATTTCTATCTGTGCAGCCATTATCAATTTATTTGCGTCACCCTCTGAGAGAAGAGCTATGTGGATCCATATACATTCATTGTGCTTTCTTGTAAGAGAGACGTGCAGATGGTTTACTTTTATTTTCTTATTTGAATGACTTGGTTCTGCATCTTTATTATAAATATCAGTATTTTACATTGTTACCTAAATATCACAATCCAGCATGTGTGGAGGGGCAGCTCAGCCCCCGTCTAGAGGGCAATAATGTCACAACTGAACATTTACACCCAGACTCCAACAAGCCCCAGTCCCCAGCAGGCCCTCCCTAGTCTCCAATAGGGCCACCCCCAATCACCTATGTTGAAAAAGATTGAACTGAGTGGTCATCTTCTTTCTGCATCACTGTACCAAAGCCGCCCCTCTGCAAAGGAGATGACTGCTCTGTTCATTGCTGTGGTATGTGCAGTTCATTCTTCTTCCCCGTCCCCCGCGCTGTCACTGAAGCCATCCTCCTCTCTGTTTCACTGCCACAGCTACCCCCTCTGTGAAGGAGATGAGCGTGCACACACCGCAGCACTGGTTAATCCCAGCCGGGGATCATAGCTGATTCTTTCTGTAATGACAAACATTTCATTCCTTGTTTAAAAATTCATTTTACATCACAGAAAGAATCAACTGCGATCCTGGCTATAATGTCTGTATACTGTTATATTCTGTGATCCCCGGCTGTAATGTCTGTATGCTCTTATATTCTGTGATCCCCGGCTGTAATGTCTGTATACTGTTATATTCTGTGATCCCCGGCTGTAATGTCTGTATACTCTTATATTCTGTGATCCCCGGTTGTAATGTCTGTATACTCTTATATTCTGTGATCCCCGGCTGTAATGTCTGTATGCTCTTATATTCTGTGATCTCTGGCTGTAATGTCTGTATACTGTTATATTCTGTGATCCCCGGCTGTAATGTCTGTATACTCTTATATTTTGTGATCTTCAGCTGTAATGTCTGTATACTCTTATATTCTGTGATCCCCGGCTGTAATGTCTGTATACTGTTATATTCTGTGATCCCCGGCTGTAATGTCTGTATGCTCTTATATTCTGTGATCCCTGGCTGTAATGTCTGTATACTCTTATATTCTGTGATCCCCGGCTGTAATGTCTGTATACTGTTATATTCTGTGATCCCCGGCTGTAATGTCTGTATACTCTTATATTTTGTGATCTTCAGCTGTAATGTCTGTATATTCTTATATTCTGTGATCCCATGCTGTAATGTCTGTATACTCTTATATTCTGTGATCCCCGGTAGTGATGGGCGAATTCTAAATTACTCGGAATCGCTTGACTCTAGCGAGTCCGAGCCCAGGACTCGCTACTCGTTGCGAGTCTAGCGAGTCCAATGTTAATGAATGGGGAAGCGAGTAATAGCGAGTAGTGTGAGATTTACAAATCGCAGATGTGTCTCGGAAGCTTCAGCCTGAAGCAATCCTAGTTTTGTCATTTATTTGCATTGCTCGTTTACTTTGTAAGTAATCGCTGGGAAACTCGCACAGATAAGAGTCCTGTCTGCTCAGTGTGCTGGCTGCCCCAGCTCCAGGGTCCTAGAGCCCGCCTGCTGCCTGATGTAGCAGAGCTGAGATTGTTCTCAGTCTGCTCATTCCCTGTGTACAGACATGAATGTCTGTGCACAGAGATGTTCTCAGTCTGCTCATTCCCTGTGTACAGACATGAATGTCTGTGCACAGAGATGATGTAGCAGTGCTGAGATTGTTCTCAGTCAGCTCATTCCCTGTGCATAGACATCTATCTATGCACATAGGATGTAGCAGAGAGGACATCGCGTTTTGGACTACGTCGGACGGAAGAGGATTTTTTTAATTAAAGATGGAGTCCCTAATGGCTTTTTTTTTTATTTCAAATAAAAATTTTTCTCTGTGTTTTTTTAACCCTTTATTGGAGATTCTTAGTGGCTGGGTCAAACGTGGCCTGACATTAAGAATCTCGGGCTTAATACCAGCTTGTATAACAAAGCTGGTATTAACCCCTTTATTACCCAGCGTGCTACTGCCACCAGGGCCGCTGGAAGAGCGGGGTTCAGCGCCAGAGGATGGCGCTTCAATGAACGCGCCATCTTCTGGGGCGGCTGCGGGGGTGCCCAGAAAGCTTGGGCATCCCTGCGCTGCGGATTCCAGCCCCCAGCTGCTTAGCTGTACCTGGCTAGACATAGAAATTGCGCCGAGCCCCACGCATTTTTTTTAAATTATTTCATGAAATTCTGAGATTCTGACTCTGACTCTGAGACTCTGACTCTGAAATTCATGAAATAATAAAAAAAAAATGCGTGGGGCTCCGCGCAATTTCTATGTCTAGCCAGGTACAGCTAAGCAGCTGGGGGCTGGAATCTGCAGCGCAGGGATGCCCAAGCTTTCTGGGCACCCCCCCCGATGCAAATTGCAGCCCGCAGCCGCCCCAGAAGATGGCGCGTTCATTGAAGCGCCATCCTCTGGCGCTGAACCCCGCTCTTCCAGCGGCTCTGGTGGCGGTAGCACGCTGGGTAATAAAGGGGTTAATACCAGCTTTGTTATACAAGCTGGTATTAAGCCCGAGATTCTTAATGTCAGGCCACGTTTGACCCAGCCACTAAGAATCTCCAATAAAGGGTTAAAAAAACACAGAGAAAATTTTTTATTTGAAATAAAAAAAAAAGCCATTAGGGACTCCAGCTTTAATTAAAAAAATCCTCTTCCGTCCGACGTAGTCCAAAACGCGATGTCCTCTCTGCTACATCCCCTGTGCATAGATAGATGTCTATGCACAGGGAATGAGCTGACTGAGAACAATCTCAGCACTGCTACATCATGTCTGTGAGCAGGCGGGCTCTAGGACCCTGGAGCTGGCAGCCTGCACACAGAGAAGACAGCTGGACTCGGCTCGCAATGTAACAGCAGTTACTTTGCGAGTTTCCCTGCTATCACTGGCACAGTAGCCGAGTCTAATGCAAACAATGGCAATCCTAGTTTTGTCAGCGTTTCTGACAAAACTAGGATTGATATTGATTTGCATTGGACTCGTGCGAGTAATCACTGGGAAACTCGCAGAGTACCGAGTCCTGCGAGTCCCTTACTACTCGCCGAGTAACGAGTCCTAGCGAGTAGATTCGCCCATCCCTAATCCCCGGCTGTAATGTCTGTATACTGTTATATTCTGTGATCCCCGGCTGTAATGTCTGTATACTCTTATATTCTGTGATCCCCGGCTGTAATGTCTGTATACTCTTATATTCTGTGATCCCTAGCTGTAATGTCTGTATACTCTTATATTCTGTGATCCCCGGCTGTAATGTCTGTATACTCTTGTATTCTGTGATCCCGGCTGTAATGTCTGTATACTCTTGTATTCTGTGATTCCCGGCTGTAATGTCTGTATATTCTTATATTCTGTGATCCCCAGCTGTAATGTCTGTATACTCTTATATTCTGTGATCCCCGGCTGTAATGTCTGTATACTCTTGTATTCTGTGATCCCGGCTGTAATGTCTGTTATATTCTGTGATCCCCGGCTGTAATGTCTGTATACTCTTGTATTCTGTGATTCCCGGCTGTAATGTCTGTATATTCTTATATTCTGTGATCCCCAGCTGTAATGTCTGTATACTCTTACATCTGCCCCTGCCCAAAAGCTGTAAAATATCCAACCAGTTCCTGTACGGTCAGACACAGCCATTACAAAGGAGCATATTTATAAGAATATCTCAGCACAGGAACTTTTCTTTTTATTACATCCTACTGTGTAACTTATTTTCATTCTAAGATCTATTAATTAAAATGTACAATTGTTCATGGCACAACCCTTTTAAGAGAGGTCCTGTTACCAATTTGAGCATGTTAAGCTGGCCACATCATGGAAGACACCAAAGTTAGGCATTACAGAGGATGATTTCAAAACTTATCATCATCCCTCTACTTCATGGAAGTGAATGCTCACCAAATAAAATTATATCAGAAAAACACGGTGATTTTATGCAAAAAACGTATATAAATTTATTATTCAAATAGTTTAAAAATTTACAAATAAATAAGGTTTTTTCAGACAAAGTACACAAAATAGTGTTACATACAATTATATATTAATTATAAAGGTAATTGTAAAATCCATAGACAGCACCCTATAAACTAGGAAAACCCGTGATCTTCTTGTGTGATAAAAAACTAAAAAGACAACAACTCATAAACAAGTGTCAAAAAATCCAATAAGTTTCCATTAGTCACCTATCTCTCACATAGGAGACAGAAGAAAAAGTGATAGTGAAATAACCAATAGGTTTCTATAAGTCACCTATCTCTCACATAGGAGACCATAGAAACAGTGACAAAACTAAAATCAAAATGTGAAAATCAATCTAAAGGGTGATTACCTGGTGTGTCTACAGACTCTGCTGCACTCTACATGCACGTTTCGGCTTACGCCTTCATCCAGGAGTGAATACAGCTCCCAACTTCCACCATTATATAGTGTGGAATGACCTATCCCTGAACCAGCCACACCGCACCCGCCCCCTAAAACAGCTGACCGAGATCAGTGTTCATTATTCTGTGGGGGTAGAGAAACAACATGGTTGCGCCCATAAAGCGTCACAATCACCATGGTAACCTTAAGACGGCGCATGCCCGGCGTCCTGCGTCCGGATCCGACCACCTCAGTGCGTCATAGTGGTTGCCGTGGATCAGAGGATCAACATCCGCCCGATCGGCGGAAGTCGTCATCGGAGTCCCGGTGTTCACTGTGATTGACGCGCGGCTGGTCCTCTCCTAAGGCGCCGCCCCGAGCATGCGCACCAGGTCTCCCCACGGACTTATTACATAACAGAACACGGACGTAGCTGCAAAGAGCGGGCGCTATTTGAATGGCACAGGGGTAGTTATCTATATCCAAGTGACATATTGTGAATCTTTTGCTCAAATTCAGAAGTAAAGTAAATACAGTGCATTAATTTATGAATAAACAGTGAATAAAACATATGCATATATCGGGCTGTCATACATTGAATAGCTTATACTGGGGCACCTAACATCACAACAGAAATACCTATACATTTAATAGAGAGATTTCTCCTTTCCCACTACTATGACATTAATTATCGAGGAATAGGAAAATAGTGATATTCTTCCAATAATATATTCTTGCATTCAGATGGAAAACAAGACACATCTTCTCAAAGATCTCTCCTGCGGCAACATAGGAAATCGCAATGTCACAGTATCCCAATACTAGAAAGTGACATAAAAAAAGAGACAAATTAATATCACAATTAAAAATTAATAAAAATAAATGAAAAAATTACTCATAAAAACTTTAATGGTGAAAGTCTGCATAAAAAATAATAATAAAAAATTATAAACATAGATCAGTACTACTTATAAAAAGAGAACATATTCAGAGTTCAGATAAGGGAATTCTTCAGAGGAATGGGACGAAACTAATATTTTCATTGAGCCCTTTGGGGTAAATCGTGTCTAGTGTCCAGATCCACTTTGTCTCACACTGTGCAAGGAGCTGACTCACATTACCTCCTCTTACCCCAAGTGCTATCCTGTCAATCCCTTTTACTCTAAAACCAGATGGATCACAGTTGTGGAATAGTTTAAAATGCTTCGGTATTGTCCTAAGTACCTCAATCTCTTCTTCCTTTTCTACCTTTGCTGCTGCAATAATACTCAAAACATGCTCCCGTACCCTCACCTTCATAGATCTTGTGGTAAGGCCTACGTAAATTTTCGAGCAGGGGCATGTCGCGTAATAAACAACAGCTTTGGTAGAGCAATCAATCTGTTGGGTGATTTTGAACTGTTTAGAGCCGTCCAAAGACGAAAAATGTTGGGCCCTCTCTACATTTGGGCAGGCAATACAGTTCCCACATGGTTTACACCCCCATTGGCCACCACGCCGGTTCCCAAAGGGTAGAAAACTCTGGTCACTCTTATCGTAGTGGCTTCGTACTAGGATATCCTTAATATTTTTAGTTCTGCGTGCCACAACCGTAGGTCTTGGAGTGAGATACTGTTGCAGGATTGGATCCGTCATCAAAAGGGGCCAGAATTTGGTCAAGCCTTCCTGCATTTTTTCCCAATTTGAATGATATTTTGTAATCATTCGTACTTTCTGATCACCTTGCCCTTCTCTGACCGAGTATAGCAGTTCCTGCCTATTGCTGTTCCTTGCTCTATTATACGCTTTCTTCAAAGATCTCATGCTGTAGCCCCTAGCCAGGAATCTAGATTTCAATTCCTTTGCCTGCTTCTCAAAGTCTTCATTAGAGGAGCAAATTCTTCTAATACGGAGAAATTGGCTCGTAGGGATAGATTTCACTATATGGGCGGGATGTGCTGATGAAGCCTGCAGGACCGAATTTGTTGCCGTACTTTTACGGAACAGATCCGTCTGCAATGTTCCTGTTACATCCCTCCTAACCATGACATCAAGGAATTCAATCTCATCCCTGCTGGACTTATAGGTCAAATGAATATTTTTCTCATTATTGTTGAGACGCTTAAAGAACTTATCCAATTCTTCTGAATTACCTTGCCAGATCAAAAACACATCGTCGATGTACCTTGTCCAAAAAAGGACCCGGTCCATCGACTGTGACTGATCCGACATAAAGATGTCCCTCTCCCACAGCCCCAGAAATAGGTTGGCGTATGAGGGGGCAAAGGCCGCCCCCATTGCCGTCCCCTGGAGCTGTAGGTAGAGGGACCCCCCGAAGAAAAAGAAATTATGTTTCAATGCAAAGTCCAGCAGTTCCAAGATGAAATCCCTTTCCTCCCTTGGTCGTGTAGTCATGGATAAGAAGTACTCCACAGCTTATAACCCGTCTTGGTGACGAATGCTCGTATATAGAGCTTCGATGTCACAAGTCACCATAAGTGAACCATCCCCAAGATGTACTGAGTCAATTTTCTCCAAGAAGCTCCCTGTATCTTTAATATATGAAGGCAGTTCTTCAACCAGGGGCTTCAGCATGTGATCTATGTATTTACATACCTTTTCAAGATAATTGCCCACCCCTGATACAATTGGCCTTCCGGGTGGATGTTCTTTACCCTTATGTATTTTGGGCAAAAGGTATAAAGTTGGAATTTTTGGTTCCTTTACCCATAAGGCCTCTATTAGTTCTTTTGTGGCTACATCATTGCTCACTGCTGTCTCTAGAATCTTCTTGTATTCCAGGGAAAAGGAATTCGATGGATTGTATGTTAGTTTCTGGTAACACGATTTGTCCCTCAATTGTCTATATACCTCCTTCTCATAGAGATCACACGGCCAAATCACAACATTCCCGCCCTTGTCCGCAGGTTTAATCTGTATGTCTTTCAGATTTTTTATTCTTTTGAGGGCCTCACGTTCGGCCCTTGAGAGATTGTCTATATAAATCCCATTTGGGATTTTTGAAAATTCCTCAGTGACCAATCTCACAAATAGTTCAATATTTGGACATGCGGACAAGGGCGGGAAGTAAGCTGACCGTGTACGTACACAGAGGGGGACTTTTCCCATAGTTGACTGATCGTGTTCCAGAGCTAATTCCTCCAAAACTCCCACAAGAAGATCACGGGTTTTCCTAGTTTATAGGGTGCTGTCTATGGATTTTACAATTACCTTTATAATTAATATATAATTGTATGTAACACTATTTTGTGTACTTTGTCTGAAAAAACCTTATTTATTTGTAAATTTTTAAACTATTTAAATCACATCATGGAAGAGTAGCTTCAAAGTTGAGTAAAATATAGTTTTTATTTTGTAATTTCTCCTCTCTGTTTTGGTGATGTTAGCTTGTAAACTATAGGTTATAATTTATGTTATAGTTCAACTGGCTGTTAGGAGAGGTTTGATGTTAGCTTGTAAACTATAGGTTAGAATTTATGTTATAGTTCAACTGGCTGTTAGGAGAGGTTTGATGTTAGCTTGTAAACTATAGGTTATAATTTATGTTATAGTTCAACTGGCTGTTAGGAGAGGTTTGTTTCTGGGAGCATGTACTTGTGGCATCCCAGAGTCACAGTGCCACAGTGTCACTATTGTTAGGTGTCACCAGAGAGCAGTAAGGGGTATTCCACTCAGGCAACACACAAACAACACCAAAACCTCCAGGCCAGAAGGGGGAGACCAAACCTGGGTTCAGGGTGAGCTACCTTTATATTCTGGTCTGGGGAGGAGCAAGTCAGTGCAGTGCGTGGCAGCACTGTGAAGACATCCAGGTGGACTGGAAACTGCTTAGCTCGTCCCAGGATTGCTAACTTGTTCCAGGCCTAAGGCTAGGGTCTGAGGAAAGAGGAGAGAGACAGAAACCTACCGGGAGGCTGCATCACCCGTGCTTCCCCTCCCTCAGAGGAATACCTCATAAACCGACACCAGAGTCCAAGACTGTGCAGGTTCAGATACACCGGCAGTCAACACCAGAATGTGGGGGACTCCAGATTCTCCAGCTACCCAGTGCCAGCAACATATAGAATCTAAAAACACTGACTTCCCGGGTGGGGTGGAAAAGTGAAAGACTCGAGTTGCCTGTCATACTGGTAGACGCA
Source organism: Allobates femoralis (assembly GCA_033576535.1). Classification (NCBI taxonomy): domain Eukaryota; kingdom Metazoa; phylum Chordata; class Amphibia; order Anura; family Aromobatidae; genus Allobates; species Allobates femoralis. The sequence continues at coordinate 695,978,573 of JARQOC010000002.1, read as the reverse complement.
GACAGAGACAAGGCCAGGAGCCTAGCAGAAGCAACTGCAAGGCCACTATGCAAACACAGTGAGGAAGCCAATACGACCCGGCCGGGTGAGAAATACCCTGAACTGCTCTCTAGACTCCGTGGACAGTTTGTAACATCTGCTCTAACTCCAGTAAACAGACTGAGAAATGACTATCAGGAGTCTGTGTGTGTTAATTACGTTTATTGCCCTGTGCTCCATAACAGAATCCCACCTGAGGAGCCACAGACTGTCGCCCCTGCACACTTGCTGGAGAAGCTGCAGCTTTGAAGTAAGTGACTATGTGAACTGTAATCCCTTGCAAAGCTCCACCATAGACTATTACTCCTGCCCTGGGAACCTCCAGCCCTACCCGGGGAGTGCTTGCCATCTCAGTTGCCCCTAAGTCACCGTCCCTAGCAGCGACCAGGCAGCGGTGGCCCCATTGACCACAAAACTCTAGGTGGCGTCACGACAACTCCCCTGTAAATATACCCCTTTTTGGACTGATCCCAGGCAACAGGACCGGGTCACGACTACCGTGATCCCCGAGAGACTGCCACCGGCCTGGTTCCCGAGTACCCCATAGCCTGGGGGTGCATCATACTTTTATTCTCTGTATAACATTTTCCAATTATAAGCAGGCAGCAACACATAGGGAAGAAAAGAACATGTCCTCTTCTCCTCACTGATCTCTGCAGCGACTGTGTAGTTTTTTTCAGCAAAGGTGAGATATGTATAATTACAAAACCATCCAGATCTCATCTCCTGACAGTCAGTGTGGGGGAACATAAGAGCTGTCAAAACTGTAAGATGAAATCTGGAAGTGTTTGCAATAATACATAACTGTGCAGCTATTGTGCCAACATACAACACTGCTGAATTATGCATCATCACAAACACTTCATCCCGCAATGCTGTCAGCTCTGACCCTACTGCCACACTGACTGCTGTGAGATGATATCTGGGAGGGTTTGTAATGATATGTAACTGAGCTCTGCTTTATCTCTACACAGTACCTTGTTACGTCTGTCAGAGATCACACGCTCAAAAATGCTACTGTAGCGCCCTGCTATGAGTGTGTCACAGGAAGGTATTGCATCCCCAAAAGCAGATGCAATATCGTCCGTCTCAGCGGTGAATAAGTTAAATCCAGAGCTCCATGTACCACATGCACCAGCCAGAGGCAGAGGACCAATCAGGCACTGGTGGGAGGAGTGTGAGGTGTAGTGTGGGGAAAGAATAGGAAGTAGGAAGGTTAGAACGTGGGAGAGACAGGAACAATGACGGCCTCCAGACAAGTCTAACTGGTAGGGCACCGACAAGCGGTGACCCAGACAAGTAAGTGGGCAAACAGCAAAAGCAACGGGTCCAAAGACACCCATTCCCAGTCCTACCGGACACCGGTCCCGAGGCAGTCAGTCGTCTACCGCTGGTCTGCAAAACCAGAGTGATGGAATAGCTTTATAGGAGCGCCTCACTACAGCCACGATTCCCACAGTCTTACCAGGGGGATACCCACCATTGGGGTACAGGACCCGTTACAGCCGGCTTGAAGCCCGGGCTAAGGTAATCCAATTGAGGTCCTCCCAGTATCCCCACCTGGTGCAACAAGGCAGCAACGGCAACAAGAATAGGACAGCTAGTAACAAAGGGACACTGTGGAGCTCTGGACAGAGACTGTTCACCACTGGGACCACCCGGTCCGTTCCCTAAAGAACTGTGTTACCGTGTACCGTGTACAACTCCAGTAAAGACCCGTTACAGAGGAGCACCGTGTCAGTGCATTTCTTCCAGAACTTTTATTAACCCTTGCTCATCAAACTACCCGAGCTGCCGTATTCCATCCAGTGCAGCTCCTGGCCCCGGGGACTACTGCTCATCCTGTGGGGAGCATTCCATCTAGCTGCCGCACATTCCCCGGAAGCCCAAGCAGTGCCGGTGCCATCACCGGACACCCACAGGTGGCGTCACAAGACAATCAATACCTTATCCCAATCCCCTAACCATTTTATTTGACCACTGGGCCCCACAGCTTCAGGTGCGGAACCGTGACAAGTAAAGCATCGCCTGAGACCTGAGAACCTCGGCAACGGTGAGTCACTACCTCGAACAGACTTGGTACAAATGTGTCCATGGGGTAGATTCCATTGAAGCCCAGGCCCTCTAACCCCTGTACAGGGAGCAGGCATCGTTATTTGGGTGCCAGAGGCAGGAAGGGTCGCCAAGCAGGGTCAAAGCTGAGAAGTCACGCAATGGACAAAATCAGGAGACAAGGAGGAAGGCAAAATTGAAGCCAGAGTGAGAACATGGGAAATACAAAAAAGAATAACGGAGCCAAGTCACAGCCAATTCTGAGAGACTGGTGCTATCTAAACACGCTAACAGGCAGCTAGAGCCACTGGGGTTTATATAGAAGGGCACCCTGCTCATGGCTCCCAGCAGTGAGATAATTACCTACTAGTTCACTGTAGCAAAATACAAGAGTATAGCGCAGTATAGTGCTTTTTAAGTCATTTTCTGTAAAAAGAGGCCTCAATTGCCTGTTAAGTATTACTCCAGAGTCAATGCACCAAACAAGTAATTTCTTTATTCATCAGTTTAAAACTGTCATTGTAATTATTTGCTTATGAATCAGAAATGATAGTTTTCATGGCTTTTTGTTTGGCCTCTTTTGGTGATTGTTTCTGCTCTGCTTTCCATATTGTAAAGTCCATTTTTTAATTGTACCTGTTTATAGCATCTTGTAATTCATTGCTTAAGAGTGAATTTGTGGAGTCCACAAATTCTTTTCTGGTATTCATTTACTGTCTGTTCTTTACAATTCTTGTGTCAGTTGTGTCTCAGGCCCTGTCTCTAGTGCATTAATCAGTGTTCTGTATGTATCAGGCAAACTGCATAGAAATATAGCTACAACATGGCTGTCTTTCATATCCTCGCCCACTGATCTGAACTGTGTGATCACTGCCAGCATTATCTATACACCTGGGTGAAACAAGTATTGAACATGTCACCAATTTTCTATTTAAATACATTTCGAAAGGTGCTATTGCATGAATTACCAAATATCAGTAACAACCCATCCAATCCACACAGGCAAAGCTATCAAACTGTCATGCTTGGACTAGCATGTATCCGAGAATACCACGTGACAGTGGCGCATGGACTAACAGTTGTCTGGCACTCTACACGACACACAAGGGCACACTGGGTAGACAGTGGTGGGTCTTGACAGTAGGGAATGGGTGATGAAACACCTCCTGAATTCAACTCAGTATGTAATCTGCAAAAAATCAGTGCAAAAAATCCGCACAGGAATCACACAAAAAGCTCTCTGTTTATAATAAATATTTTTTCCAGTTTGTAGCGAGTGCTATCAAAAAAGTATCAAAAACAGGGCTATTGGTCTGTACGTTTTTTGCAAAAAATATACGCAAGCTGCCTCACCTCGTCACGGTTGCCCTAACGAGGCAGTCCCTAGCTGATGTGTGCATTTAAAACCTGAGTGTGTGAACTGGGAACTGTGCTGCAGGGATGAACAAAGTGTTAAGTGTTTATTAACACATTAAATATTATTAGTAGCTGTGGGCAACATGTCTCTAGGGGGTGCCCACCCTAACTTGAGACATGCTGTCCACTCCTGTGGGCATGTAAGGGGTTATACTATTGCCGGCTTTTGCGGTCTTTGTACAAATTTCTGAATGAAGCCGCCGCTCCTGACAGTAGAGTAGATACTGTACGTAATGTATGTATAGTATCAGCCGGTGCCCGACGTCCTGTAGGCATTTACATTAGTTCTATGGGCAGCGCACCTCCATAGACCTACTGTAACTGCTTACAGGACTCGTCGAAGCGCATACCAGCACGAAACTGTGCCGTCGTCCATCCTGCCACTCCCTCACTGCACTATGTATCACCGCTAAATATGGAATAAAGAACCACCACTACACAAATCTAGTGAGTGCTGTCATTTCTTTATGAAATTTGTTATGGATTTGTTGCCTCTTGGACTAGGCACCCAGATTGTGCTCATTTGTGTCCAGCATAACCTGAATGCTGAGCAGCGATAACTGTGCTCCATTTCCTCTTCAATTTTATTTGGTAAACTCTAAAAGTCCTGTGTCAGATACAGGATCAAGAATGAAATTGCTGGAATTTGGGAAAGAAGTGACAATTTAATCATTTTAACAACTGGTATTATTAAAAACTTAAGAACTTACTTTTATCGCTCATTTGTGCATATGCTTTCATTGGACAGCCATTTTCACGCTAAAATATTATGGTTTTAAATACTGAATATTAATTAGCTGTACGTCATTTCTTATAATTTCTTCTGAATTCAATGAATTATTGATATTTGTTCACGATTATTTAGGTTTCCTCTTTCCTAAGTTCTCTGCCTCCTGCAGTTTCTTATTTATTTGCTGGTTCTTCAGTTCCCACATTCACAGCAGGCAGTAAAGCACACAAAGTCACTTTCTCCTACTTTATAAAATTGATATTCTGCTTTTCCATTTAGGGACTGGATCATGACAAACTACTGTATGTCCTGTAATAGCGCCATTTATTGGTGAGATGGATGCCAAGTCTCCAGAAAAGCTAATGTTAAAGAGAAATCTGCTCATTAATCTGCACATTTCCCCAAATTACAGCTCAGTAAATGTTACTGAAATATTTGTATTAGGTTACTTGAAAAATTTTAATTCATTCTGTTTGTAATATCCAGGTTCGTAGTTTGCATCTCTAGCACATTGGTTGGAATTTATGATTTCCCTTATGCTAACATGTTGTAGTAAAAGCTCTTACAAGTTGTCACAAATGGTATTTCAGATAGATTTTGCAACATTTACCTTTTTTACAACTGCTTTGACAAATTTAAAAAAATGTATGGGGCTTAGCAAAAGAGGTATGGCCTACCACAGGGGTCCACAATCTGTGGCCCAGGAGCCACATGTGGCTCACATGCCCATGATATGTGGTTAGTAGTTGTCTTCCAGCTTGGTTCTTAAGCTCCAGGTTTACCAAACAGCAATGAAGAGCAGGTCTCCAGATGGGGACTTTTGTAAGTAGGCCTACACAGAAGATCACATCTGGATAGGGGTCGGGTAGGAACCCCTGGACCTTGGTATACTGCCTCAGTGTGATTTATGTGGAAAAGCTTTGGCTGTCACTGGTAATGGAAGCTCTGAGTGTCATTACTGTGCGGGGGAGGTGGCTGAATGTGGCTTGCGACTCTCATATCTAAATGTGGCTCTCAAGGCCAGAAAAGTGGGAGATCTTTGGCCTACCGCCATGGGCCGGATTTGATGAGCACAGAGAGAGGGGTACTTGGATACCGGGATGGGTTCGTGGCAGTAACGGGGAATCACAGGTGGTCGGTTTCCCGGTTCTGTGCCCTGGCTATCATTGTTGGGGAGGGAAGGGAGAATTTAGGGAAAGGTTGTGAAGCCACCTGTGGATCCTGGTAACAATGATACCACCGCTGCAGGCTGGCCACTGAGGTGATCGGATGCAGCTTAGTGTAGTACAGCTCCCCACAGGTGGAGCTTACCTCAGGGCAGCGAGGATGGATGAGGGGAGTAGTTGTTCTTACCCCTCTGATGATGCTGAGGCCCTCTGGGCACCGATGGGAAGGAATGACAGGCACCGATTCAACTCCAATGTCTTTTACTGGTACCGGCAGATGGTATAGTACACAGTACTGTTCAGTATAATAGGGAGGTAGCTGCAGTTTCCGGGTGCCCTCGTGGAGTCTGTGGATGCTTCCTTCCTAATGGCTTTCGAGGTGTCAGTCCTTTCTACTCTCTCTTTACCACCTTTAGGCAGAGCTTCCTCACCGATCCCCTGGCCTGTTACGGATAGGTGCGGTTTGTCTCTTTACCGGTACGGACAGGAGCGGTGAAACTTGAACCCTCACGCCACCGGAATCCAGGCCAGTACCTATCGGTATTTTGGGCTGATTATGGGACCGAGGAGGAGTCACCGTTCTGTGGAGCTATGGCTCCCGTGGATTGGTCCCGTGGCTCGTCGGTTTACGGTCAGGGATAGACCACTGACCACCTCGGCTTCCGTGTTGCCGGTGTTGACCCCAGATGTTTCCAGCCGGCCCCAACCGGTACTGGATCGTCTCCATCTGTCTTGGGTCCCCTTTTGAAGAAAGGTGCCCTCCTGTCAGCAGCCCTGTCAGGCATGTCCTTGGTGCCTTCCCGGCACTGTCTCTGTTGAATTCTCACTTACTCCTGGTTTTCCCACTCTAACCTAAGCTCCGCCCCCGGGACCTACTTAATATTCAGTCCCACTATCCTAGTGGCCCTAGTGTTGTGTGTTACTACAGACTCCATAAGTTATACCCCAAAGCCACAGCTACGGAGGCACTACACCTGCTATTCAGGGTGCAGTACTTCCCTGTGGCGCCTAGCCATAGGGGTGCCACAGATTTACTATAATACTTATAGGCAGGGTGTCTCCCTTATTTTTGAGAACCAGCAAAGGCAAAGCAGGTAACGGCAACCTGCTATTATCAGGCTGGTAAGGTCCATGGTTATTGGGCCTTTCTCAGCCTAAAAATAGCAACCCGCAGAAGTGGCACATCATTTTAGATGCACTAATTTTGGCGCTTTGTCTTGTCTCTTTCCGATTGACCTGGTGCGGAGGAAAGCAGGAAAATTGAAGTTGGGCTTATGACAGCTGTGCAGTGCCCACATGATGTCCACCGATTCTGTAGTTCAAGCCATGGGGCATTGTTATGAGACTGACGCTTCCCAAGCCACTCCTAATCAGGGTGAATTCTGTGATACCCGGCAACTGAGACAAGCCGTGACGACTTCGGTAACGTTACTGCTTATTACTGCTTTTACTGGGTCACAAGACCCGGAATATCTCACAAGCGGTCACATCACTAACTCAGTAATGTCACCACTTGTGACACATTACAGGTCTAGCGCTGCCCTCTGTGTGACCTAGCAAGAGTGGTGATTAGTGGTAATGTTACCGAAATCATCACCACTGGTCACAGATTTGGGAAACACCATGGGAACAACAGTGAACTACTTTGGATCTTCATGATGCCTATCCTTTACTAAAACCAGGGCTTCATGCTAGCTGACACTACACAGTTGACAACAACCTCAAATATCATTACCCTGATTGGCAATGCACTAGGACAATTTGGAAGAGCCAGGGCAAAGCGCCAGAACTGGCGCATATAATGTGATGTGCTACTTCTGGGTTGGCTGCCGGCTGGTATTTTTGGGCTGGGAAGAGTACAAAAAACATGAACCTTCCAAGTTTGATAATATCAGCCCACAGCTGTTTGCTATACTTTCACTGGTTGTCAAAAGTAGGAGGGACCAATGGTATTTTTTTTTAATTATTTATTTATTAGGTAAAACAAGACTAAACACCCTTTAGTGCCACATGAAAGGCACTAAAGGGTGCAAGTGGGCAATACGTAGGGACATTACTTTGCTTAAAGGAATCCTGTCACCTCCAAAACACCTCCTAAGCTAGCAAAACATGTCCCTGCAGCATCCCATCACTAATCTCACACTCCTTTTGTCTCCTAAAAGCATCCTGTGAAAGTGCATAAAAATGTTTTAATACTCACTCATTAGTGATTATATTTAGCAGGGGCCATATTCTTTAGTCACCAGGGGGTGTTGTTTTGCAGCCTGAATGATCCACCCACTCTCTGTCTGTGCTGCTGTGAAACTGAAACTGAAGGCAGGACTAATGAGTTGCATTCTGTGAGTGATAGAGAGGGGGGAGGGCAATGCCTGTACATCACAGCAGTACACACAGAGACAGGGTGGATCCCTGGAGCTGCAAAACAGCCCGACTTGGTGACTAAAGAATATAGTCACTATTAATTATAATCACTAATGAGTGAGTATTAAAACGTTTTTATGCACTTTCACAGGATGCTTTTAGGAGACAAAAGGAGTGTGAGATTAGTGAATGGATGCTGCAGGGACATGTTTTGCTAGCTTAGGAGGCGTTCTGGAGGTGACAGGATCCCTTTAAGTCACCTTCCTGTTTATTCTGCTTCCTGTCTTTCAACCAACTTTATCGAGACAAGAACACATGTAGCAATAACGCAGCAAAAAATGCAAGGAAAAATGTGTGTGAAAAACTGAACAAACACTGATCATATGCACATAATTTCAAGGGTGGAGGAGGCAGGTTTTTTTCCTCTTTTTAATTTTATTTTTCCTTATATACAAGTCATTATACAGGAGAGAATGTTTCCCAAGATTTTTCCTGTGAAATCAATTTCATCTTTGGTTTTGTATGTTTTATTGTCAGTCTGTAAAAGTGGAGTAAGGCTGCGTTCACACATTGCGTATTTTGCCACGTTTTTTTACGCGCGCTTTTCAAAATACGCAATGTGCCTTTTGTCTGCCTGCAAAGGGAATGGGAAATTCACTTTGCAGTGCAGACATTGCGTAAAAATCCGGAGTGCGTTTTCCAGGAGAAAACGCAGCTCCGTAAACAATTGATATGTCAATTGTTTACGCAGCTACTTCTGCGTATTCTCCCAGAGGGGAGGAAGAATCCTGCTTCCTCCTCCCCTCTGTGACAGCTGTGGCTGCCCATTAGATTTCACAGTGTATTAATATACACTATGAAATCTAAATTAAACAAAAGCAAATGTATGAAAAATAAAAAAGAATCAATACTTCACCTCTCCGACGCCTTCTGCCGCTGTGCGATCCCCGGTTCCAAGTGTGATGTGTTCTGCCAGGACCTGTGGTGATGTCAGAGGGGCGTTCCGGGGACTCGCGGTCATGTGATACATATCACATGACCGCGAACAGCCAATCAGCACTGGGAACGCCCCGGGAACGCCCCCCCTCTGGCGTCACCACAGGTCTTATCAGTACTTAGAACCGGAGAGCAGGAGAAGTCACCGGACAGTGGAAGAAGGCACCGGAGAAGTGATGTATTAATTCTTTTTTATTTTACATACATTTGCCTCTGTTTAATTTAGATTTCACAGTGTATATTAATACTCTGTGAAATCTAATGGGGCTGTCACAGAGGGGAGGAGGAAGCAGGATTCTTCCTCACCTCTGTGACATCACTGCGCTTTCTGGAGTAAAGAAAGCGCAGTGTGTGAAAGCCCCTGCGTATTTTGTTGCACTTTTTTGCGCGGCCGAAAAACGCGGCAAAAAGCGCGCGCAAAAAAGCGCAGCAAAATACGCAAATGTGTGAACGTAGCCTAATACTCTGACAACATTGTTCCCAGCAGCAATGTGGGAGTCAGAGATGCATCCAGCCGTCTTCCGAATGATGTTTCTATGTTATCTGAGCACTATTTCCATCTATTTGAGCGATTTTCACAGCCCGTCTGTTAGGGTACCTTTACACGCCGCAACTATTGGCGGCGATAGGAGGCAATGCAACGTGCACGTGCACATTTTTCATGGTTGCCTCAGATCGCCAAAGGTGCTTTTGCACGCCGCAATTTCACCCTCAACCTAAGGCGACGTGTCACCCCGGAAGTTGCCACACCATCAGTGGGAAACATCCGGTAGACTCCCGTCACCGCTTCACGCACTGCAATCCCCAAAGGAATGTGGGCGTACATGATCAGTGCCGCAAGAACATAGGCGTGACAGACTGGTGTATTCCGCGCCCCAAACACGCTGATTAGACAACGCAATAGCGTTATGATTGGCCAGCCTGCGCAGGAAGGCTGGCTAATACATGACGCCATTGCCATTGTGTGATGTGAATGGACAGCTGTTCAAATTTGGCGTGGTGTCAAGTGACAGCCAATGGAGACACAGTAGCCACCACCAATCATCGCTGACGGGGCGTGGACTCCAGCATGCTGTGGCACGTCTCTGGAAAATCAATAGGTGACTCAGATTCCATCCCTATCGCCCATTCACACGCCAAAAGCCAGGAATGTCGCCTTCATGATTGCCTCTGATTTTGGAGCAGTGCTGTGAAATCGTAACCATGCGCAACCTTGTTTATCGTCACCAAACTCCCCGATTACACACCGCAATTGCGAAGCAATTCCATGGCGACGGTGCCGAAGCAACAGATTGCCAGTCACATTCCTCGCCGCGGTTGCAGCGTGTAAAGGTACCCTTATGGTTTTCCGCAGAAATGCCTGAGTTTTCCATTGACTTCCATTACAATCGGTACTCGAGTCGAATCCGTCTGAGCGTCCGGTCTACTCAATTCAAGTACTTGAGAATTTTAGTACTCGGTAATTACTAATAATAATGTCAAAGTGACAACAAAATAAATGGCTATGGGTAAACAGATGGTAATTAGTGATAATCAGCAGACTTTTAAATATCTCACTTAACTAGTGAACTTTCTATACTTTATTAAACAAAATGTTCAAAAAATGATTCATTGTGATGGCAAATGCATGGCATCAAGGTCCATACACACTGGGTGTAAATGGAAGAAGCTATGGCTTTTTAACAGGCAGTGGTGCAAAAAAATATAACTTTTTTGGAGAATAGTAATAGGCTTGGTGTTTGGAAACTGAAGAAGTAATGGTTTGGCTTTTAACCATCAAGAATCCCTGTATAAAGACTGTACATACAGTAAACTATTACAACTGCCCCTAACCATCTTGCTGCTCCACCATCACCCCGGAGGACTGTCCCGCAGCGCCGGTAACATTACTGGAACCGTAGGTGACGTCACAAAACACTTTTATTTTATTTTAATTGACTGTTTTCCCTTTTTTTAGTGACCACCAGGGCCACAGGACCGGGTAACAGGCCCCAGTGACATCTCCAGTGAACCAAGCAACCAGTTCTGAGTATCCCATACCCTGGGGCGGGTCATATCCACTTTACTTTTAGGAGTCTAGGAGAACGTCAAGGGAACTAGAAATCTTAAGACCCAGAGAAGTCAGCAGGGAGGCCATAATACCTCACTCCGGCAGAGTGGACTTCAGTTCTTTCCAGACTGGCTGGACCACAGCCTTGTTATGCATGTATCCTAGATCTGTGCTAGAGCTACTGTAAAAGGTAAAGAACTCCAAGAGACTGTCTCCTGTGCCTTCCTTTATCCTGCACCCTCACACTTAACCACAAATACTACCACAATCATCTCCACTTCATACCTCACAAGCCTGCCCCAGCTGAAGGGGGTTATCGATCTCACTGCCACAACAACTATCTCCTGAGGGTAAACCTGCAGTGCCGACCACCTAGTGGCTGGAAGCTTCAGCTGGCGTCATTACTCCATTTTTACTTCCCTTTTAATGTAAGCCAGGGCTACAGCTCTGGACGCAGTCACCATGATCCAGACCGCTGGCACAACTGCTCAGTCCCCCACCCCTTTGGCCCCACAGTGGCATTATAGAAAGGGACCTTTTTTTGCATGGGTGTTGATTTGGTCTTTTTTGTGCAGAGTTTATGAAAGATAAAGTATCGTACAGCTTCCTATAAGCAGACGCTGGGACTTGTAGTTTTGTAGCACTGTTTATATCTATACTATATCATCACTTCTTCATCCCCCAAAATAATCAGCTGCGCTGCACGAATGTTATTGAATAGATTACAGACCCAAAGATTAATTAACTGGAATTATAAAACTCCCTGAGCTTATAATGACTCAAGCAAAGTTCATAAACTCATTACACGTCCGACATCCGTTTTAATTGAAATCATTACAATTTACATAGTTGTGTGTCATATTAATTTGAAGTGCAATTTAAACCGATTATGGGATGCAGGAAATGTCATTATAGCATTCTTTATGTAATATCATATAATAACTTCTGTACTCGCTGTCTGTTGACGAGCAACAAAGAATTTTAATTCTGGTAAGATTTTACTTAAAGGGATCCTGTCACCCCCAAAACACCTCAAAAGCTATTAAAAGCTGTCCCTAGAGCATAGTAACACTTACCCTACACTCCTTTTACCTCCTAAATGCACCAAGTGAAATTGAAGATAAATGTTATTACAGTACCTCATTAGGGATGATAATGAGTGACTATGGTATTCATGGTCACCCTGGCAGGCTGTCCCTCTTCATGATATCACGCCTCCGTAGGCGTGATCTTCAAATCACATTAAAATGCGCGCCTCCCCTCTCTCCTATGGCAGCCGGACCGCTGCAGTGTGCGGCTGGGTGACGCGAATCGCGTCATTTCCGGCGCCGGGTGACGTATGTACACCCGCGCCGCTGTTAGCTTCAAGACCCGCATTGCGCATGCGCAGTGCGTGTTTTGAAGCTAACAGAGCGGCGCGGGTGTACTACGTCACCCGGCGCCGGAAATGACGCGATTCGCGTCACCCAGCACCATTACAGGCCGGCCGAGACAGCACAGAGCGGGGAGGCGCGCATTTTAATCTGATTAGAAGATCACGCCTATGGAGGCGTGATATCATGAAGAGGGACAGCCTGCCTGGGTGACTATGAATACCATAGTCACTCATTATCATCCCTAATGAGGTACTGTAATAACATTTATCTTCAATTTCACTTGGTGCATTTAGGAGCTAAAAGGATTGTAGGGTAAGTGTTACTATGCTCTAGGGACAGCTTTTAATAGCTTTTGAGGTGTTTTGGGGGTGACAGGATCCCTTTAAAGGGACCTGTCATTTGATTAATGCTGCCTGAACCATGAATCAAATCCTGGTGTCAAGAAGATTGCAGCCAGATATGTCTGCAACGTGGGGTCCCCCCCCATTCTTGATAACCAGCAAAAATAAAGCAGACAGCTGTGGGCTGCTATTACTAGGATGGGAAGGTACATGATTACTTGGATCTTCCCAGCCTAAAATACCAGCCTTCCCGGCTTAAAAGCCACCCCAGAAGTGGCGCATGACATAAGATATGCCAACACTATTGCTTCGCCTCAGCTCTTCTCAATTACCCTGGTGCGGTGGCAATCTTGATAATGGTTCATGGAATTGATGTCAGATGTCAAGTGTCAGCTAACATCAAGTCCTGGTGTTAGTAATGGAGAGGTGTCTGTCAGACACCCCCATTACTAACTCAGTAATTATAAAAATTAAAAAGCACAAGCAAAAAATATTTTATTTAAAAAAACACTCCCTCATTATCACTCTGGTTCACAACTTTATTAATTTAAAACAAAAAAAACATGAAGATCCAAAGTAAAGCACAGAATCCAACATAGTCCATCATGGAAACCTAAAAAACATAAAATGAGTAATGTAAAGAAATCAAAACAAGAGACTTCTTCATTACCCAATTTATTAGACAGTAAAGTTCCCTGCTCCAATGTAATTCAATTGGTTCCCACTGCATTCCTTGATTACCTGGATCAAAATCTATGGAGATCTAAGGCCCCCTTCACATCACGATTTTTGGGGATCCATGGCTATCCCTTGTAAAACAGATAGCCACGGATCCGATTTGGCCCCCATGTATCCCTATGAGTACAGATGGGCACTGATTGGTGCTTAATAGCCATCTGTGTGTGTAGGGATCTGATTGTATCCACTTTTTTCACGTACCAAAAATCGAAGACTACTAAAATTTTGAGTGCAGTGGATACAATTGAACAGAGTTGGACACCATCGGTTCTGATGCTGTTCGATTCAAATAACATGGGGGCCTATGGAGCTCGGATCCAGGAAACAACAGTATCATTTCCCGGATTTGATTTTAGTTTATCGAGTAGGCTCAGTACACTAAAACTGCTCTGTTCCTGTGTAATTTCACTTTAGCAGTGTATCCACATACACTGCTAATGTCAAATTAAAGCAAGCAATGGTTAAAGATAACAAATAAATGATCACCTGTCCGAGTGTCCCGCAATGCGGGGCATCCACCTCCGATGGCTGTAGGACCTTAATCAACTGACCAGGAAGGGGACGGCAGCCCGATCAGCTGATGTGTCACATGAGAGCATCAGCTGAGTGGTTTAAATCGCCCGCCCATCGATTTAAACTGCTCAGCTGATGCTGTCATGTGACATATCAGATGATTGGGTTGCCGCCCCCTTCCCGGTCAGCTGATTAAGGTCCTGTAGCCATCGGAGGTGGATGCCGCGCATTGCGGGACACTCGGACAGGTGATCATTTATTTTTTATTTATAATCAATGCTTGGTTTTATTTCCCTTGCGAAATGTATGTATATACAGTGTAAAAGTGAAAATACAGGTCAGCTTGCCTGAGCTTTGCAGGCTTGGGCTCCTCCCAGCTCTTTCTGTGTTCAGATCCCTCAAAATCACGGATCCGGACACAGAAATGGCATCCGGAGGTACACATCCGGACCTGTCCGTGCCTGTTCGTGGGGTCCTGCAAAAAACAGGATCCCCACGGACAGGAAAAAAGCATGATGTGAAGAGGACCTAAGCACTAAAGGAAGATACTCTAAAATGATCTTTATTTGATATTTCTTTTAAAAACAACCAAGTTTTGTGGCAAATAGTGACAATTAGTGTACAGAGACAACACCATCGCCCACTATTACAGAAACACAAATATATACAGTGGAGGAACCCACCGGTTACCCTCCAATGCACTAGGTGCGATCTTTGATCTGTAAACACTTGGCCAAGTTTACTGTATGGTTTCACTGCGGCATCAAGGTTAATTGTTTGTCACTTCACTCCAAAAATTAGGAATTGCAGGAAGAGAATTCAATCCCTGTTTGTTTTAGTAAAGCTCCAAGCTGTGTCTTGTTCCTGGTTTGTAAAACCCATCAGGGCCTTTAGATGTTTATGTCTAAGGCCAGCTTCACACCACGGTCTTAAGAAACCAGACAGCCGGCCCCGATCCTTTTTAGGCCCCATAGTATTCCTATAGGGCTGGATGGGGCCAGATGGCAGTATTTTGCTATTCGGTTCCCTGCTGTCAGGCAGGATCCGGGAGAATTAGTTTTTTTTTGCTCAGACACAAAATCGCAGCTTGCAGCGATTTTGTGTCCAGGGCAAAAATCTGACAACATCGGATCTATCTGGATCCTCCCGGATCCGGTGCGATCTGGCGCTCCCTAACATGGGAGGCTATGAGCGCCAGATCGCACCGGATGCCCAGCACTGAACTTCAGCACCTGGAGAGCTCCCAGCTGAGATTTCAGAACCGTGGTTAGCTCCCACTAGCCGCGATTTTCAAATTTCAGCAAGGGACAACTCCTGTTGATATAGTTCCATATAGTTTAGTAAGTAGAGATACTGGGAAATCCCAGTGGAGCTCAGCAGCTCTATATATAGTACATACAATAAATAGGAGAAAAATTAGAGCAAGTTGCTACAATATTTTGCATATAAAAACTTGATTTATTAAAGTACTAGAGACATAATATATACTAAATTACAAAAGACAAAAGATGCCACTATTACAAATGCACTAGCACCAAGGTACAGTGGAAATATCATACAATAGGATTGACAATCAATGCAAACCATAGGTAAAATAAACCCTTGTTTAGGGAATCACAGAAATGCCAATAAATCATCACAAAGTTGTATACAGGCTGTACTGTGAAATGCCACCCCCATATGGTTGCTGCTCAACTAGTGAGCTGACCAGTCCATAACTGTTAGAGGTCCAGATCCATACCAATAGTGCGTATAGTGCAGGGAGGAGGGAACCCCCTTAGTACCAGACTCCTGACGTACGTTTCGCTTAGTTTTCTTGCTTGTTATCACGATTGCTTCATCAAGATGAAGCAATCGTGATAACAAGCAAGAAAACTAAGCGAAACGTACGTCAGGAGTCTGGTACTAAGGGGGTTCCCTCCTCCCTGCACTATACGCACTATTGGTATGGATCTGGACCTCTAACAGTTATGGACTGGTCAGCTCACTAGTTGAGCAGCAACCATATGGGGGTGGCATTTCACAGTACAGCCTGTATACAACTTTGTGATGATTTATTGGCATTTCTGTGATTCCCTAAACAAGGGTTTATTTTACCTATGGTTTGCATTGATTGTCAATCCTATTGTATGATATTTCCACTGTACCTTGGTGCTAGTGCATTTGTAATAGTGGCATCTTTTGTCTTTTGTAATTTAGTATATATTATGTCTCTAGTACTTTAATAAATCAAGTTTTTATATGCAAAATATTGTAGCAACTTGCTCTAATTTTTCTCCTATTTATTGTAAGGGACAACTCCTGCAGCTGTGGACTGCCGACAAAAAACAGGACTGTTCTGTCCGGAGCTGTCAGGCTGTATCCGGTGCATCCAGCAAAACACCGGACACAGCTTGACAGCTCAAAACTACAGTGTGAAGCCGGCCTTAGTAAGAGCCTTGCAGTGAAATCTCTGGGTTTGAATTCTCTTAGTGCAATTCCTAATTTTTGGAGTGAAGTGACAAGCAATTAACCTTGATGCCGCAGTGAAGCTTGGACAGTAAGCTTGGACAAGTGTTTATTGTGTACCAGCCTCCTGCGTGTTGTTGAAACCATGTATGATATTGACAAATCATGTGATCCCTGATGAGCTACCACAATCCATGTTAGCGAAAAGCGTTGGGCTTTTGTATCTCTCAGATTGTTAGATGGTTTTCTACCTATTGGCTCCCATCCGTATGCTTGAATCTATCTAAATTACTAGGAGTACGATAACTGACTTGGACGCTTGACAGTATAGTGACGTTAGGTCAGGACAAAGATCGCACCTAGTGCATTGGAGGGTAACCGGTGGGTGCCTCCCTGTATATATTTGTGTTTCTGTAATAGTGGGCGATAGTGTTATCTCTGTACACTAATTGTCACAATTTGACACAAAACTTGGTTGTTTTTAAAAGAAACATCAAATAAAGATCATTTTAGAGTATTTTCCTGTAGTGCTTAGATTTTGATTAGGGAATTCGTAACTTATCCTTCTTAGGACGGCTTCACACCACGTTTTTTTTGGCTCCGGGGCTGTATGGTGGGAACCTGACATCAGGAACGTCACCACTGATCAATCTTTTAATGAACGTGTGAAAAGAGTATAGTATTAATAGTAATACATTAGATTCTTTACATTTTCACTATGATGTTCAGGTAAAAGATGAGAAAATTGATTTTTTTTTGCCACATTTCTTACAAATTTGTTGAACATAGTGAATTCAGACAGTTTCAGAGTCACTTTGAATTGCTAATATGCAGGCTGAAATTATACACATCGCAGAAGTTGTCATAAGCCAGAAAAGGATCAAATAACTTAGGGCACCGCCATGATGCATCATTACATCACATCATATAATATAGCACAGCTAAACAAGAAGGATTATCAATGCTTGAGTAAAAGAAGAAATGGAATGCAGTGTTTATTTCAATAAGCATTGTTTGTGTGTGTTTTTTTCTTTCTCTATTACTAGGTTAGTAATGTGGGTGTCCGAGAGACACCTCTCTATTACTAACACTAGGAATTGATGTCAGCAGTGTTTTTGGACACTTCACAGATGATATCAACCCCAAAAAAACATAAAACAGGACTTTAGACAGCATCAACAACCTAGGTTATAAACAGTCCACAAAACCGCGAGATCACACACTTTGGATAAGGCACATCTCCTTCAAGGTACCGTCACACGGGGAGATATCGCCGGCGATGTTGCCGGCAACCGAGGGGCGTGGACAGGTTGCGGCGACATCGCCGGCGAATTGCCGCGTGTGACAGGGCGATTATCAGGCGATGAATTGCCTGAGTCACATCGCCAGGTTTCCCAACAATGTTGGGAAACCTGGCGATGTTGCTCAGGCGATTCTGCCTGATCGCCCTGTGTAACGCGGCAATCCGCAATGTTACGGGCGATTCCGCCTATCTACTACATTGCGGGTTATCGCTCGCTGGGTTGCTGGGCAAATCAGCCAGCGATAGCCGCGGCAACTAGCCGGCGACATCGCCGGTAAGTTGCTCAGTGTGACATCTCACCGGCGATGTTGTCAGGGATGCGCGCTCCCGCGATCCCGGCAATATCGCCGGCGATATGTCTCTGTGTGACGGTACCTTCACACTGGTGTCCCATTGGAGGTGCAGCAACCTCCACACACAGACCACATGTCAAACAGACTGCTGCATTTTAAGCACATGTAACTCTCCCAAGGATTTTGGTATGTAAGCAACCAGACCTGCCCATCTCTCTTGCTGCTCATAAAACCTTGCGCTGATATGCCCTAATAACTCACTTTAGTCATTCGCAATGCCTTGGTGCAATGACAAGTCTACTATAGATGCATACATAGGGCTTACATCACAAAGGGTAACCAACCCCCTGAAATACATACCTCCCATCGACTATGACTCCAGCCACCATCCTACAACAGACATGTAAATATGACGACTAGTTTTTAATGGGTACTTTTGGTATGTTTCTTGTATGTGTAGCTTCTTTTTATTTATGAATACCACAGGTACTGGAAACACTGACATGTGAAGTATACTTACAGGTGCATCTCAATGAATTAAAATATCATCAAAAAGTAAATTTTTTTCAGTAATTCAATACATAAAGTAAACACATATATTATACAGAGTCATTACACACAGAGTGATCTATTTCAAGTGTTTATTTCTGCTAATGTTGATAATTATGGCTTACAGCCAATGAAAACCCAAAGGTCATTATCTCAGAAAATTAACCCCTTAAGGACCGAGTCACTTTGCAGCTTAATGACCAGGCCATTTTTTGCAATTCTGACCAGTGTCCCTTTATGAGGTAATATCTCTGGAACGCTTCAACGGATCCTAGCGATTATGAGATTGTTTTTTCGTGAAATATTGGGCTTCATGTTAGTATTAAATTTAGGTCGATATGTTTTGTGTTTATTTGTGAAAAAATCAAAAATTTGGCAAAAAGTTTGAAAATTTAGCAATTTTCAAAATTTTAATTTTTATTCTGCTAAACCAGAGAGTTATATGCCACAAAATAGTTAATAAATAACATTTTCCACATGTCTACTTCACATCAGCACAATTTTTGAAGAAAAAAAAAAATTTGGTAGGACGTTATAAGGGTTCAAAGTTCATCAGCAATTATTCATTTTTCCAGCAAAATTTACAAAACCTTTTTTTTAGTGACCAGATCACATTTGAAGTCCCTTTGAGGGGTGTACATGACAGAAAACACCCAAAGTGACACCATTCCAAAAACTGCACCCCTCAAGCTACTCAAAACTACATTCAAGAAGATTATTAACCCTTCAGGTGCTTCACAGGAACTAAAATAAAGTTTAAGGAAAAAATGGACATTTTAATTTTTGTAACAAAAATGTTCTTTTAGCCTCAATTTTTTCATTTTCACAAGGGCAACATTATAAATCGCATCCTAAAATTTGTTGGGCAATTTCTCCTGAGTACACCGATACCTCATATGTGGTCATAAACCACTGTTTGGGCGCACGGCAGGGCTCGGAAGGGAAGGAGCGCAATTTGAATTTTAGAGCCAATTTTCCGTTCAAAAAGTGAAATGGCGCTCCTTCACTTCTGAGCCCTGCCGTGCGCCCAAACAGTGGTTTATGACCACATATGAGGTATCGGTGTACTCAGGAGAAATTGACCAACAAATTTTGGGATGTATTTTATCCCTTTGCCCATGTGAAACTGAAAAAATGTAGGCAAAAAGATTTTTTTTGTGAAAAAAAAGTGTTTTTTTCATTTTTATGGATGAATTTGTGAAGCATCTCTGGGTTCAAAATGCTCACTATGCATCTAGATACGTTCCTTAGGGGGTCTAGTTTCCAAAATGGGGTCATTTGTGGGGGAGCTCCAATGTGGAGACACACGGGGACCCTCCAAACGCGACATGGTGTCCGCTAACAATTTGAGCTCATTTTCTTTTCAAATTGTTAGCGGACACCATGTCACGTTTGGAGAGCCCCTGTGTGTCTCCACATTAGAGCTCCCCCACAAGTGACCCCATTTTGAAAACTAGACCCCCAAAGGAACATATCTAGATGCATAGTGAGCACTTTCAACCCCCAGGTGCTTCACAAATTGATCTGTAAAAATGAAAAAAGAACATTTTTGTGGAATAAAAAAAGTGCTTTTTCATTTTTATGGATGAATTTGTGAAGCATCTGGGGGTTCAAAGTGATCACTGTGCATCTAGATACGTTCCTTCGGGGTCTAGTTTCCAAAATGGGGTCACTTGTGGGGGAGCTCCAATGTGGAGACACACCGGGACCCTCCAAACGCGACATGGTGTCCGCTAACAATTTGAATGGAAAATGAGCTCAAATTGTTAGCGGACACCATGTCACGTTTGGAGGGCCCTGTGTGTCTCCACATTGGAGCCCCCCACAAGTGACCCCATTTTGGAAACTAGACCCCCAAAGGAACGTATCTAGATGCATAGTGAGCACTTTGCACCCCCAGATGCTTCACAAATTCATCTGTAAAAATGAAAAAGCACTTTTTTTTCCACAAATAATTTCTTTTTTCATTATTACGGATCAATTTGTAAAGCATTTGGGGGTTCAAAGTGCTCACTATGCATCTAGATATAATCCTTTGGGGGTCTAGTTTCCAAAATGGGGTCACTTGTGGGGGAGCTCCAATGTTCAGGCACACAGGGAGGGGCTCTCCATACCCGACATGGTTTCCGCTAACAATTGGAGCTAATTTTCCATTGAAATTGTTAGCGGACACCATGTCGCATATGGAGAACCCGTGTGCCACCAGCACAAGGGCAACTGGAAGAGTTGGGGTGCAGCACCAGAAAATGGTACCTCTAATGAATGCGCTATTTTCTTGGGTGGCTGTGGGTTGAAATTTGCAGCGTGGGGGACCCACAACATTTGGGTCCTTCCACACTGAGGATTCCAGTCAGCCAGCTACCAAGTTGTACATGGTTGGCTACAAAAAATACAGCGAAGGCCTTTTTTTTATTTCTAGAACTAATTCTAGAAGAAAAAAAATGACGTGGGGCTGCGCCATATTTTTGGTCCAGCCAGGTACAACTTGGCAGCTACAGACTGCCAGCAACCTCCAGCTGCCTCGTTGTACGTGGCTGCAACCAAAAATACAGCGAAGCCCATTTTTTTTATTTCTAGAATTCTAGAAAAAAAAAATGACTTGGGGCTCTGCCATATTTTTGGTCCAGCCAGGTACAACTTGGCAGCTACAGACTGCCAGCAACCCCCAGCTGCCTTGTTGTACCTGGCTGCAACCAAAAATACAACGAAGCCCATTTTTTTTTATTTCTAGAACTAATTCTAGAAAAAAAATGACGTAGGGCTCTGCCATATTTTTGGCCCAGCCAGGTACAACTAGGCAGCTGGGGGCTGGAATCCTCAACATGGAAAGGCCCAAGCGTTCTGGGCCCCCCATGCTACGAATTGCAGCCCGCAGCCACCCCAGAAAATGGCGCATTCATTGAAGCGCCATTTTCTGGCGCTGTACCCATGCTCTTCCAGTTGCCCTGGTGCCGGTGGCAAACTGGGTAATAAAGGGGTTAATGCCAGCTTTTTATTGGCAGCTGCCACTAAGCCCGAGATTCATAATATTGGGCCAATGTTAGACCCGCCATTAGGAATCTCTGGTAAGTAGTCAATAAATGCACACAGAGAAAAATATTTTTATATTGAAAAAAAACACAAACAAAATTCAGACTCCATCTTTATTATAAAAAGATCCGACGTAGTCCACAACGAAGGTCCCACGACGCTCGATTGCCTCCGACATAGTCTACAACGAATCGCCATGCAGGAGGATCGGACTGCAAAGTAGAAATCTGACAGCCCGGGTGCAGTGATCCACTATGTGGATCATTGCACCGGGGCTGTGAGATCGCTTTCTGCAGCTCAATCTGCATGCAGACGGATCGGACTGCATAGCAGCGATCTGGCAGTTCAGGTGCAGCGCTGGGGCTGCGAGATTGCTTTCTGCAGCTTGATCCCTATGCAGGAGGATCGGACTGCAGAGCAGCGATCTGGCAGCCCGGGTGCAGTGCCGAGGCTGCAATATCGCTCTCTGCAGCTCGATCCTTATGCAGGAGGATCAGACTGCAGAGCAGCAATCTGGCAGCCCGGGTGCCATGCCGGGGCTGCAAGATTGCTTTCTGCAGCTCGATCCCGATGCAAGGGGAATCCCCTGTATGCAGAGCAAGCTGCAGAAAGCGATCTGACAGCTTGGGCGCAGTGGTCTGAACGCCCGGATCACTGTGCAGTGGATCACTGCACAGTTTGGACCACTGCGCCCGAGCTGTCAGATTGCTTTCTGCAGCTCAATCCCCATGCAAGGGGAATCCCCTGCATGGAGAGCAAGCTGCAGAAAACAATCTGACAGCTTGGTTTCAGTGATCCACTGGATCACTGCACAGTCTGGATCACTGCGCCCGAGCTGTCAAGATTGCTTTCTGCAGCTCAATCCCCATGCAAGGGGATTCCCCTGCATGGAGAGCAAGCTGCAGAAAACAATCTGACAGCTTGGTTTCAGTGATCCACTGGATCACTGCACCCGAGCTGACAGATTGCTTTCTGCAGCTCAATCCCCATGCAGGGGAATCCCCCTGCATGGGGATCAAGATGTAGAAAGCGATCTGACAACTTGGGCACAGTGATCTACTGGATCACTGAACCTGAGCTGTCAGATCTCTTTCTGCAGTTCGATCCCCATGCAGGGGGATCAGGGATCCCCCTGCAGGGGGATGGGAGATCAGGGATCCCCCTGCAGGGGGATGGGGTATCAGGGATCCCCCCTGCAGAGGGATGGGGTATCAGGGATCCCCTTGCAGGGGGATGGGGGATCAGGGATCCCCCTGCAGGGGGATGGGGGATCAGGGATCCCCCTGCAGGGGGATGGGGGATCAGGGATCCCCCTGCAGGGGGATGGGGGATCAGGGATCCCCCTGCAGGGGGATGGGGGATCAGGGATCCCCCTGCAGGGGGATGGGGGATCTGGGATTCCCCTGCAGGGGGATGGGGGATCAGGGATCCCATGCAGGGGATCAGGGATCCCCCTGCAGGGGGATGGGGGATCAGGTATCCCCCTGCAGGGGATCATGCAGGGGGTCTTACCGGCGGCGGTGAGAGCGGCGGGGAGAGGAGGCGACAGGAGGAGCACGAGGAGCCAAGCGGGAGGCGGCAGGAGGAGGCCGGCGGCGGCAGGAGGACGTCGGCGGCAGGAGGAGGTGAGCAGAGGAAGCGGCGGGAAGAGGTGTTCACCGGGTTGGTGATCACCTCCTCCCGCCGGTCACCAGCGGTGGCGGGGGGCCCAGACACAGCAGGGGGCAGGGGGGACCCGGGGCAAAGGCGGGGGCGAGAGGGATGACCGGGGAGGGAGGGGAACGGGGGCGGACACAGGGGGACAAGAGGATGAGCGGCGGGGGGGTTGACACAGCGGGGAGAGGATGGAGGAGAGCAGGCACAGGAGCAGGCACATGCAGGGGGATGTGTGCAGGAGCCGGGCACAGCTGACAGCCCGGCTCCTGCAGAGATCATGCAGGGAAGTGCTGACATTCAGCACTTTCCTGCGCGATCTTGATGTGATCGGTCGGTCAGATTGACTGACCGATCACATCGCTCTGAGTGTGGGGACCTATAACAGGGGTCCCCACACCTCTTCCCCTAACCCTTGGCTGTCACTAACAGCTTTTAGAATTGAACTGTCACTGTTCGTTTAGAAGCAGTGACAGTTCAAAGCCATGACGAGTATACTCGTCATGATGCGGGAACTGACATCTTTTCATGACGAGTATACTCGTCATTAGTCGTAAAGGGGTTAAAGTAGGGAGGATTGAAGAGATAAAAACCGTGCTGCCATATTCCATGAGACATCAAAGGGTGAATATAATATTGATTTATTAGTCAACACATTTCACGGCTCCCAGAAACACCATGAAACATGGCAATATAACATTGATTTGTGCTGAGGAAGGGGCCAGGGAGCTCTGAAACACGTTGACTAATAAACCAATAGTATATTCATCCTTTGATGTCTCGTGGAATACAGCAGCGTGGTTTTTAACCCTTAATCCTCCCTACTCTATATGCACTACGCTGGGGACTGCAGCAGCTGTGATCTGATTTTATAGTGGTTGTGACTCTCACAACCACACAAGGTGAAGCCTCTGATACCTATTTAGGTCATATTTTATCTCTCAGACCCTTCATCCTCCCTACTTTAAATTTCTGAGATAATGAACTTTGGGTTTTCATTGGCTGTACGCCATAATCATCAACATTAACAGAAATAAACACATGAAGTAGATTCCTCTGTTTGTAATGACTCTATATAATATGTGGGTTTCACTTTTTGTATTGAATTACTGAAATAAATTAACTTTTTGATGATGTTCTAATTCATTGAGATGCTCCTGTATGTACGAATGCTCTCACAATAGGGTTGCCTTCCGGGAAAGCAACAGGTACAATTTAAACAAGTAGGAACAATTGTCCCACTCTACTGATACAATCATGAAATATTGTTGAGTATATATTTCCAATCACGTTGTCTGGTGTATCCAGTGACTCGCAGAACAGTTTGTAGTGATTGCGCATTAATGACATGTCTCTGTTGGTTAATCTGCTTTGTTTCCACATTGTATATCTGGAAGTTGATAAATTCAGCAACACATTTGCATTCTAGATCCCTCACATCTATTCATTGAGCAGTTAATATTTTGGAGTCCACCAGTACTGTTGACTGAATCCGGTACATTATCTTGCCAGCATTAATAAATCAGAATTTGGAAACTATAAACATTTCAAGGGAGAAGAAAGCTAGAAATGATTAAAAGCTGACAGCTATAACAAAGCTTTCCAGGCTCCAAATAAAAAAGAAAAGTCGTTATATTCCCAATGTAATTAATCCTGATCGTTAAAACTTTCATCATTATAACGAAACACCTCCATTGCAAACAAGTTTGTCCCATTGTGTCGTCTACATTGATATTATTTATGGCCTTTTGATATAAAGTTAGAATATTAATGTTGGGTAAACTGATGACAAATGCTTTATAAAATATTTTGATTGTTTGGGAAAGTTTCTTAGCAATTAGTAGAATTGATGATTTTAGCCATCATCAAGTTGATTTTGACTAATCTACTTACATAAACGTCCTCTCCCGTCTGACATCCACTTCCATCCGGTTTGCCGCCTACCACGTGGCGGCGGCAGCTATATTTGCACACCCAAGTGTTGGGGCAGAGAGAGCACGCAGGGGAACAGAGAGTATGCACAGAGGGAGGGGCATGTGCAAAGGGGGCCAGAGACAGCGCACAGTGGAGGCAGAGAGAGCGCATATGGGGCAGAGAGAGCGCAAAGCGAGCAGAGAGAGTGCACAGGGGGAGGGGCAAGCACACAAGGGCAAGAGACAGCGCAAATGGGGGAGACAGCTCAAAGGAGAGAGCACCAGGGGTGGACCTACCGTGGTGCAGCTGGTTCAGCTTCACCAGGGCCCTGACCGGCTATGGGGCCTGCACCTCCCTGCAGGGGGGCCCAGGCCTCCAGCCACCCCCCGCGACCCCGATCGTGTGTCAGAGGAGAGGAGGTGAAGTGATGGAAGCTTCCTGCTTGCCGCGGCTGATTCCGCCCCACCTCTCCTCTCATCTGCTGCCCCGGCTCCCTGGCCTGCAATGTGTGGCACGACAGACGCAGAGACGCAGGTAGCACCCTACCCGCTCTTCAATTTGTAGCTAATAGCACCCCCAATAACCCCTTCCCGACTCTTCAACTTCAGGTCGTAGCATCTCCCCCCCACACTTCAGCTTCAGCTCATAGCCCCCCCCCCGCCCCTCACTCCTCACCTAGGACTTGAGGGATGAATTTACTCCCAAGCGGGGCCCCGGTCTAAATGCCGCACCGGGGCCAGTCAGGCTCAAGTTACGCCACTGGAGAGCACAGAGGGGAGAAGAGAGCACAGGGGCTAAAGACCACTTACAGGGGAGAGCACACTGGGAAGAGAGCTCAAAGGAGACAGCACATGAGGGGAAAAGACAGCACACAGGGGGAGAGCTCCCCGGGGGAAGACATGTCAAAGGAGAGAGCAGAGAGTGGACAAGACAGCGCAGGGGGAGAGAGAGCGGGGATAGGGTGGAGAGTGCATGGGGAGAGAGACAGCCGCTGCCCCCAGCATCACAGAGCCTGCCCCCATCGTGAAATCATTGCACTTCTGATGTAATAGCATCAGGCCCCCATTAATGATAAGTACAGTACATTTGTCTTGTTTTATTATTGGATCCTTTGGTTCTTTAAAAGTCTTCTCATCATAGAATTTTCTTTAAAAAAAAGCTTCAACAAGACAGATGGCTTCAGTACTTGAATTCAGGTATTATCTTGCAGCTGTTTTCACCGTTTTATTGGCTTACAGAGCAGGGTTCAAGTAGGGAACATGGACAAGGGTTATACTTGTGAGAAAAGCTTTGTGACTAGGTTTTCAGACTTAACATTGTGATGGCCTTAACCCTCAAATTTTAGTTCTACCCCGGGACCATTCAGTATTGTCTTCAAAACCTTATAGAGCACTACCAAAACTCCCATTGGTGCTTGACCCATTTTCAGCTAGTCTCATTGAGACTCTTGGCAAGTGTTTTACTTTTTGCCAACATTTCTCTTGAAATGTTAGTCAATCACTAGGTTAGATCAGAATATCCCAAACACTACACTGATGAAAGGCAGTTACCCCAAAATGCAGCATCTGTAGTTTGGGGTTCTGATCTGGCATACATCCTTATTCACATTCAAAGGCTTGTCAGACAGTCGACTATGACTTTGAGGAGCTTAAAGAGGACCTGTCACCAAATCAGGCATGGTGATCTAATTACAGCACTGGATACAGCATGTCTGCAGCATGCAGGCAAGGGGTCCCCCAGCACTTGAGCAGCCCTGTACCCCGAGATAATACAGTTAGAAAACTTACATGCTCCAGCCACTAAGGAGGTGGCTAGGGGCTGCAGCCAAGGGCAGATTCACACCCCCTGCATGTGTAATCTGCCCACCGCTGCCAATCATTCTCTCCCTCTTTAGCAGCATTTAAACAGACTTTTCTTCTCTCTCCCAGAAAGTCCGTTTAGCCCCGCCCCCCTGAGGGGCCGAACCAAATAGCAAGTTCTGGAAAAAAAAAAACTCTGTTTAAATGCTGCTGAAGAGGGAGAGAATGATTGGCAGCGGTGGGCAGATTAAACATGCAGGGGGTGTGAATCTGCCCTTGGCTGCAGCCCCTAGCCACCTCATTAGTGGCTGGAGCATGTAAGTTTTCTAAGTGTATTATGTCGGGATACAGGGCTGCTCAAGGGCTGGGGGACCTCATGCCTGGATGCAGCAGACATGCTGCATCCAGTGCTGTAATCAGATCACCATGCCTGGTTTAGTGACAGGTCCTCTTTAAATGAAAAAAGAAAAAAAAAAAAAAAAAAAAACCACCATTAGCGGCCAAAAACAAATCCAAAAATGCACTAGCAGAGAGCAGCCAGACCACACCCCAAAATAGTTTTTTTGTTATTATAAAAAAATATTTTGCACTTTTTATCTTTTTGCGGGGGGCGGCTGGGCCCCATGGGGCGACATTCATTCAGTGGTGCAGAGAAATTGATCTGGGCTGCTCATTTGGTCTGGTGGCAGGGACCAGTGGGAGCCTGAAGATATTTTGCACTATTAGTACCAATGTGAATGGCATCCTATGGTTGCAGATCTTGAGTGCTTGGCAAGCCACCTCCCCCATGCTTTGACAGGCTGGGGTGGCTTTATCGTCCACACCTGTGTGTGCTCCACCTAGTGGGGTCTGGCTGCTCTCTGCTAGTGCATTTTTGGATTTGTTTTTGGCTGCAAATGGTGAGTTGTTTTTTTTTTCTCTATTGCTGCCCTTTCTATGAGACTTTGAGGAGCTACCTAAAGGTGGCGCTAGAGTTCATCGACTTCCTCACTGAAGTGACAATTTGCATTAGGTTAGATTGATCCTCCTAGCCCAAAGCCCAGATGGGCACCCAGGCCATGGGCAACAGTGCAGCAGGTGGTTGAAGCCAGCAGGACACAAACAGCAGAGGGACTGGATATAGCAAGCAGGCAGTTGAGATCATGGAAATCCCAGGCAAGAGATATCCTAGAGACAACAAACAGGTAGTTGCAATACTGGAACCTGCAGCCATTTTAGTAGATGTGAAATGAAAACTGCAGACACCTAGGAAGAATTGCTGGAACCTGCAGGCAGGTTGTGTGACACTTGAAACCACAGGCTAGTAGGTAGCTGAGGAACTGGTAGCCACAAATAGCCAGGAAGACATCCTGGAGATAGCAGGCAGATAGATAGCTGTGGAACTGGAAGCTGCAGATAGCTAGGAAGACATCCTGGAGATGGCAGATAGATGGGTAGCTGTGGAATTGGGAGACACAGACAGCTAGTAAGACATCCTGGAGATGGCAGGCAGATAGGTAGATGTGGAACTGGAAGACACAGACAGCCAGGACATCCAAAAAGGGAAAATCTCATGGCATTGCCCATCAAAAGATAATCATCATAGCAAGACAATTATAGATGCCAAAGAAAAGGCTGAGATATTAAACATGCACTTTTCATCCATATTCACCAAAGAGCTGGCTCTATCGGGTGTCATTCAGCAAGGCAGAAATAAATGTTTATCACCCAATATAACTAATTTAACGCAAGATGAAGTATCGCTATGTCTGAGTAAACTAAATGTGAACAAAGCCCCAGGACCCGATGACATTCATCCACAGATATTGTGGGAGTTGAGCTCAGTAATTGACAGACAACTGTGTCTCATTCACTTAGACTCTCTTGTAAAAGGGTTGGTGCCACAGGATTGGAGGGTGACTGATGTGGTATTAATATTTAAAGGGAACCTGTCAGGTTGTTTATGTCCCCCCAGCTACCACTGTCTGTAGCTGCAGCTTCATAGTCCTATTCTAAACATCCCTAACCGAGCTAATAGTGTAATGTTAAAGGTGCAAAAAAGCATTTATGCACTTACATTTTTTAATGTAAATGAGGCAGTGTGTAGACACCTTGGAGGATGTAGTCACTTGGGCAGGTTAATAGTTAACATTTCAGCCAAATTTTATAAGATGCTGTATGGCCCGTGTGATGTCACGATCATATGACTCTAATAGGCGGAGCTAAGTTTTCATAGCACATAATGAGTTGGCTTGCTTAGCTCCACCCACTCTGGTCACATGATCATTACATCACACAGGTCCTTTATAGAGAGAAGTTAATAGTGAGTTAACTGTTAACCTGCCAGAAAGACTACATCCTCCAAGTTTTAATCACTGCCTCATTCACATAAAAAATGTAAGTGTATAAATTATTTTTTTTCCACTTTAACATTACACTATGAGCTCAGACAGGGATGGTTAGAATAGTACTATGAAGCTGCAGGTGCAGACAGTGATAGCTGGGGGGCATAAACGAGCTGACAAGTTCCCTTTAAGAAAGGTAAGAAGTTGGATCCAGGCAACTACTGTCTGGTAAGTCTGACATTAGTGGTGTGCAAATTTTTTGATAGCATTAGAAGAGATGTCTTGCAAACATATATTGCATTAAATAATATAATAACTGACAACCAGCATGGATTTGCAAAAGATGAGTCGTGTCTAACCAAGAGGTAGAGTCTCCATGAGGAGGTAAGTGCAAATCTGGATATTGGTAATGCGGCTGAAGTTATTTATTTGGACTTTACAAAGGTGTTTTATACTATGCCACATAACAGCCTTATACTCTGTGTCAGACTGGGGCAGCAGCGGCCCGCCAGTAAGAATTCCTCTGGGGTCCACTTTCCAACTACATGCAAATATTACATTCATAATTTTACCAATGGTTCTATATAATAATTAGAAGAAAAAAAGATTTAATACTGTAAAAAAAGATTGATTGCTCTCAGTGGGAGAAACAAAATAATAATCTTGTAGTTGTGATACCTTTTAATGGCTAACAAATATAAAATAATTGATGTTACAAGGCGAGCTTTTGAGACTACTCAGGTCTCTTCATCAGGCATGGTATAACAAAATATTTAAAGGATAAGAAATATAAACCCAACTAGAACAGATAAAAGTTAAAATAAATGGACATTTAGATATACAAACAAACAGAACCTTGAGAGGATCCTTAATTAGGCTTAGTGGTGTGACTTGCAACCCACAGCTTGAGGTACTGAGGAAAGCTGCCAGGAAACTTCACCATATTCTACACAAGGATGACTGACTTAAAATAATATTCAAAGACCCTCCCGTGGTATGCTACAGCCAGCCTCCCAATTTAAGAAACATCATTATACGGAGCTTAATGCCCTCACATACACCAAAAGGAACTTATGCATGTAATGTGAAGAGCTGCAAGACCTGTGCTCACATAGAGGCCAGAGACAGGATTCAGATCCCCAACTCACAACAGGATTATAAGATTCCCAGGACAGTCACATGCTCCTCCTCCAATGTTGTATATTTAATTATGTGCACTATATGTCCTGTGGGTGCTTGTTATGTTCAGGAGACAGGACAGCGGCTAAGAGTATGGATGAGGTCTCATCATCACACAATTAGAAAAAAAAATCCATTTACCAGTAGCCAAACATTTCAGTCATCCAGGACATAACATTTGAAATATGAAAGTTGCCATATTAAAAGGCAATTTCAAATCACAAAAACTAAAATCTGAGATGTTTTTATCTACTGGCTAACACGGTACAATCAACATTTTTTACAACATCTGAGGAATGTTTTCCTTGAGACAGTGAAGGCACCAGATTACATATAAATTAGGGTCATAAAACCTTCACACCACTAAGCCTAATTAAGGATCCTCTTAAGGTTCTGTTTGTTTGTATATTTAAATGTCCATTTATTTTAACTTGTATCTGTTCTAGTTAGGTATATATTTCTTATCCTTTAAATATTTTGTCATACCATGCCTGATGAAGAGACCTGAGTAGTCTCAAAAGCTCGCCTTGTAACATCAATTATTTTTATTTGTTAGCCATTAAAATGTATCACAAATACAAGATTATTATTTTGTTTCTCCCACTGAGAGCAATCAATATAACAATTAGTGATGGGCGAATAGTGAAGTATTTGGGTTCGGAAAAGTGCCGAAACAGGATGCGAACATTTACTACCTCATCTAGGCATGTGGTCTGTGACATGGTCAGACATCTTCTGTTTAATTTATGAAAGAGGGAACTCACAAAGTCTGCATCTGAATACATTTTTGGATAATTTTGAATATAAATCAGTCTCTGATTGGCCGACGGCTGGCATTGGTATAACTATGCAGAGAGCTTGTCTCTGCACAGCGCCAGTAATACATTTCAACTTAATGTGCATCTAAGATTTGACATTCAACTGAAAATAATCGCTGATATCAGCAGCCTCCTGAACTGGACCGTGATCAGCTGGAGGCTTACTGGGCCTGTGGGCCATATGTGCAAAAAAGAGGACAAGAGAATGCAGAAAGGTAAGAAGTATATTTTTTTATGTACATGTGATGTAAAGAATGGCATAATGAAGAATGTGAAGAAGAGGGGACATTATTACTGGATAGGGACATTGCTATAAGAAGGGGAGCAGGATGGGGGAAATTAATACAAGATGGCGCAAGGAAGGGCACATTACTACATGAAGAGGACCATGATGGGGCATTACTACAAGAAGGAGACCAAGATGGGACATTACTACAAGATGAGGACTAGGATACGGCATTACTACAAGATAAGGACCAGAATAAGGCACTAATACAAGATGAGGACCTGGATTGAGACATTACAAGATGATGACCAGGATGAGGACATTACTACAACATGAAGATCAGACTGGGGCATTACTACAAGAAGTGGACCAGGATGGGGATATTTCTACAAGGCGAGGATCAGGATGGGAACATTACTGCAAGCAAGGGACCAGAATGGGGACATCACTTCAAAAAGGGTACCAGGATGGGGTCATTACTACAAGAACGAGACCAGGATGTGGTCATTACTACAAGAAGAGGACCAAGATGAGGACATTACTACAAGAAGGGGACCAGGATGGGGTAATTACTACAAGAACAGGACCAGGAAAGGATCATTACTAGAAGAAGAGGACCAGGATGGGGACATTATTACAATATGGTGACCAGGATGGGGTTAATACTACAAGAAGAGGACCAGGATGGGAACATTATTGCAAGCAAGAGACAAGGATGGGGACATTACTTTAAAAAGGGGACCAGGATGGGGTCTTTACTACAAAAAGGGGACCACAAAGGGAACATTACTGCAAGAAGTAGACCAAGATGGGGTCATCACTACAAGAAGGGGATCAGGATGGGGTCATTACTACAAGAACGAGACCAGGATGGGGTCATTACTACAAGAAGAGGACCAGGATGGGGACATTACTGTTGTGAATTCATTGGAGCTCCCTCCGGTGGTTGTTGCTGGTGATGCAGCTGACTGTGTGGGCTTCACAGGTGATGGTGATGATTGGCAATCTGGTTCTTGGAGCATATAATGGTTTGAAGTGGATCAATCCTTGCCAGTTGTCTTTGATTCCTGGAGGAGTTCACATCTCTCTGGTTTCTTCTGCTCTGTGGAATTCTTTGCAAGCTAAGCAGATTTTTTTTTTATATTTTGTGGCACACTTTTGTGTGCTTAAGGTTCTGCTTATGTTTTGTCTTATTCCGAGCTGTGGGTTTGCAATTTAGTCTGTATATTTGTTTATCTGCTCTCAGATAGGAAGTTTTCTTCCCAAGAATTTAACCATTCACTATTATCTGTTATTTCCAGTTCTACTAGCATTTGATTTATAGAAGTCTGCAGATACTGTATGGAGGGCGCCGAGTCTTAGTGACTCAGGATAATTTTTGTACTATCTACTTTTGGTGGTTTTTTGATAGTGTTTTATACTGACCGCAATAGTATTCTATCCTGTCTTTTCTATATAGCTAATATGGCCTCTTTTGCTAAACCTTTTACTCTGCGTGTGTTTATTTTTCCTTCTCTTGTTTCCCAGTTAATATCTGTGGGGGGCTTGCTATTCTTTTAGGGTTCTGCTCTAAGGCAAGATAGCTTTCCTACATCCATCTTTAGGAGCAGTTAGTTCTCCGGCTGTGCAGAGGTGTCTAGGTCTGGTTAGTTACATCCCACGGCTACTTCTAGTTGCAGTATGTAGTCAGGTATTGCGGTTAGTACAGTTGCTAACGACTTCTATGGAATATGAATGCTACTCCTGAGTCATAACACATTACTACAAGAATGGAGTTTTGCTACAAAAAGGGGACTACAAAGGAAACATTACTACAAGAAGGGGACCAGGATGGGGTTGTTACTACGAGAACGAGACCAGGATGGGGTTTTTCCTACAAGAAGAGGACCAGGATGGGGACATTACTACAAGAAGGGGACAAGGATGGGGTCATTACTACAAGATCAAGACCAGAATGGGGTTATTACTATAAGAAGAGGACCAGGGTGGGGACATTACTACAATATGGCCACCAGGATTAGGTTATTACTACAAGGAGAGGACCAGGATGGGGTCATTACTACAAAAAGGGGACCACAAAGGGAATATTACTACACAAAGAGGACCAGTATGGGGTCATTACTACAAGGAGCCCAGGATGGGGTCATTAGTACAAGAAGAGGACCAGGATGGGAATATTACTTCAAGAATGGACCAGGATGGGGACATTACTTCAAGAAGAGGACGAGGATGGGGTCATTACTACAAGAAGAGGGCCAGGATGGGGACATTACTACAAGAAGAGGCCAGAATGGAGTTTTTCTACAAAAAAGGGACCACAAAGGGAACATTACTACCAGAAGTGAACCAGGATGGGGAATTACTACAAGAAAAGGACCAGGATTGGGCATTACTACAATGTGGAGACCAGGATGGACATTACTACAAGATGAGGACCATGATGACGCTATGACTACAAGATAGGGACCAGGATGAAGAACATTACTACAAGATGTTGGCAAAATTACAACATCATGCAAATTGTAAAACGATGCTACTTAGAAAAAGAGGATAACATGTAAAAAAAAATTTAAAAAAAGCATGAAAAAATGTTTTTGAAACTAAAAATGCTGTTTTATAATTAAACTAAGTGCACATCTGCAACATCCCAAGTTATAAAACTACCATAACCCATATAATGTAAGCCATTTTGAAAAAATAAACTACATGAGCAGAAAATGTTGGAAAAAAATATGGTATCACTAAAAATGTTAATTTCTCCTGCAAAGAATGTGGCCCCTTAAATCCAGATTTTTCTATGTGCGGCTCACTTATCCAGCCAACCTTGCGACCCCCTGGGCTAGGAGGTGAAGCGGTTAATAAAGTGTAAAAATAGAAATTCCTGATTTTTCTCTTTTTTGTGCGGTAGCAGAGCAGCAGTTGCATTAGAGCTTTGATGATCCATGAGACGGCTGATTTTCTAGATTACTGTGGCGATGTTGACATTTTTACATTTTCACCATGGATACCGGCATGTTGATTTCCAAGACAACCTATATTTAGTTGTCATTCCCATAGAAAACCAAGCATCATAGCAAGTGATGCAGATAGGGTTCTTTTTTAATAAATGCACTGTATCTAATATCACTGGGAAACATTATATCATTGCTTTATGATATTAATAATACAACTGATGAACAAAATCTACTCATTACTAGGGATGAGAGACTCAAATCGAAATGAGTAAAATTAGCTTGGAATTTCTCTAATGAATGCACATTTTTCGGAAATCTACTTTCTTGAATCCAGAAAATGAGTGTTACCGGTTATCATTTTGTTGGATTTTGGTGGCTGAAAAGTGGTTAAATAAGTAATACATTCTTGTACTCACCTCTCGTGCCCTCCACATACTTGTCCTGCTGCCTCCTCGCCCCTTCCTTCTTCTCAGGTCCGATCTTCATGCTCATGACTCGGCGCCTGCCTTAATATGTGGCACGGCTCACAACAATGCCTTACGCCTCACTCAAATGGTCGTGTAGGATGGATACCGTTGAAGGAACAAAAAACAATTTGCTAAATAATTCACTTTTTTGGGAAATTTCAAGCATATCTGACCCAGAAAATTATTCCGTCTAGGATAGGATAATAAAGATGGGAATGAGGGCTGTCTTTGTGTTCTTTTTACAAATAAATTACAAATGGCGTGGTGTATTATTTACTATTTACTTAGAGGTTCATAATGGATGAGTCTAACATTGGCCTGACATTATGAACCCCGGACTTAGTGCTAGCTGGTAATATTCAACTGACGCTAACCCTTTTATTACCCAGTCTGCCAACCCCACAGGACAGATGGAAAAGTTGGGTACAGCACCAGAAAATGGGGCTTCTATGAATTCACCATTTTCTAAGGCAGCTGGGGGCCTCATCAAGCTGAGGACTCCAGCCCCCAGCTGCTTAGTTTTTCCTGGCTTAAAACGCAAACTACAGTGAAGCTCCACGTCATTTGTTTTTAATTATCGCAATGAATAATTAAAAAGAAGGGCTACCCTATATTTTGATTACTAGCCAGTTAAAACTAGGCAGCTGGGGTACCTGCCTTCTGTACCTACGCTGGTGACCAAAAATACAACAGAGCCCCATGTCATCAGCGCAAAATATGTGCCATTTCCATGCTAAATACGCAGCAAATACACACTGTGTGAACAGTGCTTTGTATTT
Organism: Allobates femoralis; assembly: GCA_033576535.1. NCBI lineage: Eukaryota > Metazoa > Chordata > Amphibia > Anura > Aromobatidae > Allobates > Allobates femoralis. The sequence continues at coordinate 695,943,059 of JARQOC010000002.1, read as the reverse complement.
GGGAACTAACATTGAGGTCTATGGGTGAAAATTGTGGCAAAATACACTGAAAGAATTGACATACTGTAGATGCTTCTGCGGTAAAATGCATGCTATTTCCACTACATGACAATCCACAGCATGGGCACAACACTTATAATATCACACACACTTTGTAGGGAACGCACTGTATTGCGGACTTACCAAAAAAATTGACGAAAATCACGGGAAATCCACAACATCGGCACATAGCCTAACTATTTGATATATGCAAATCCCAAAACTAGGACTCACTTCCATGTCAGTACACATTGTCAAGAATAGAGAGGTTGTTGTTCATCCGCAACTCTCCATCAATTCCAATAGGAGCTGTGAAGATGGCTGAGAGCACTCGCAAGAAATGTCCAAGATAGGAACATCCCTTCAACATTGGATTACATAGCATTGCTCAGTTTGCTATTTGGCCAAAGATCATAAACATAAGTACAGATAAAGTTATGGCCTAAAGCTCATTTTTACGGCAGATTTCTGCCTATGAAAAAGTGTTGATTAACTATAAACAAGTCAATTGGAGCTCCTTTTGGTCCTGCTCATTTATTGATAACTATCAACCATCAGCCCCCTTGGCCTTATCGCTGAGTTCTTATGTTGCGGCCATGTTGAGTTTCTTTGCTGCAATCACTGCCAAAACTAGTAATTTTGCAGTGATTTACCAAAATTGTGGCAACTGCATTATTACTGTGATCGCTAAATAATGCAATGAGTGAACACAGACTAAAACTCAAGCCTATTTACCACCCTTTACTTATATATTACCAATATATTGCCCACCATTATGCAGCAATTATCATAAGTCATGTCAGTGTGAGAGCAGGATCTATTTTGTTTTATTTGGACTTTATTTTGTGGGTGTCTATACTGTATTTTCTCTATCCCCCATTGTAACATGGGAGTCTATGGCGCCGGATCACGCATGATCCGACAAAAAATTGTATCCAGGAGCTGGACGCCAGCTGCTGGCGTTTACCAGCGAGTGCTGCTATACTTCAGCTCCTGGAACTGTTCCTTGCTGTGATTTCAGGACCGCGGCAGCTAGCCGCGATCCTCACATTTCAGCAGGGACAGCTTCTGCTGCTGTGAAATGCCAAATCCGGCAGCAAACCGGACCGGAAGGCATATTTGCCCTCCGGTTCTGTTTCAAAATCAGGTCTGGGGCCGTGGTGTGAAGCCAGCCTAAGAGATGCTGAGGAATGTGAAACTTAAGAAGTGTAAGCCACACCCAGACTCTTAAAGCTGGATATATAGGATGCTAACACTCAGCCAATAGAATATATATGTTAATGCCAGCTATCTAAATGCCCGCCCTGCCAGAAGGAAAACTACCTCAAATATGAAATATGAAGAATGTGACTCCATTCTTGATGCACCTCTGCCAGGAGGAAAAAAAATGCAAATGTGAAATTTGAAGAAAGTGACTCTATTCTTGATGCACCTCGGATTGATACCGACTCCTTCAGGAAAAATCAAATTACAGATTTCCTGAATGTCCTGAAGATGTGGGGACACGCTTCGAAATGCGTTGAATACATCACCATAGCTTATTATTAATGCTTCGGAACCTATATTTATTTGGCAGCTATGTCTAATTCTTTCCACAATTTTTCCTGGTTCCTGCACCCATAGTAACCTCTAACCTTGCAGTATGGCATCTACTTTTGTAAAATTTGGCTTAGTCACAGTAGCTCAATGTATACATTTTGTATACATTGCAGTGGTTGGCTCATGGCACCACACTTTGAAAGTCAGGGACCCACTGAGAGGTTCACGATGATGTATTAATGGTCTTCATACAGTCTGATCAGGATGGTAAAAGAAAGAACCTAATTTTCAGTTTTGTAAAGTTTGGCTTAAACTCAGTAGATCAATTAGTAAATTTTAGATGTGTGGTCCATGTCTTTCTTTATGGTAAGCTCCCACAACATGCTGATATCATACTTTCTTCTTAATAGTAAATTAAGAAAAAATGTTGAATTTGGTTTCATAAAGTTCATAGTTCCATATAATGCAATGGGTTCATTTGTTAATAATAATAATCAAAATTACTCACAAAATTAATGATAAAACTTTTATTTTATTGATTTACAAAAAGGTTAAAGCCTGAACAAATCCATACAAAAATACACACAGGTAAAAAGTCCAGTTCTGAAAGGCAGGTGCTTTCTGGGACTGTCCTCATAGTAAAGACTGTCCCTTACAGACAGTGGAGGTTGCACCCTAACTTTTACTGGTACCCCCACTCCCAGGTGGCTGACCCTTATGTGACTCCTAATCTATCTCTCAAAGTGCAGGAGGGAAATTGAACTGTAACAGTCCGCCAGTCCGTGGTGAGTAACCAAGATCAATAATTACATTTACTTTCTGATCTGTGAGGGCAGCCCTTGCCTTCATTGGCTCGGAGATTCACTTTAAGTTTCCTAGGTGAATCTACATCATATCATCTCATTTACAAGTGATAGAGTCTATACGATCACACCAACAGCGCAGCATGTTTCTAAACTCTGTATAACCAGCCTCAAGAGTTCACTTATTTTCACTCATCTTGGCTGGTGAGATTCATGTTCCAGGTGGGGTTCTTTCAACTCAGTGTCGCCTCAATGCATTTCGCCAAACAGTTCATCAGGAGGCAATGGATCAGTGGTATGATGACAGTGAGCCTTCTCGTATATATCCTCCAGGTCTAGAGTCATTCACCTTATGTTATATAAGGAGGTTCTATTCCCTCAATGGGGAGAAGATATTGGTATCCTCCATGGTCTGGATCATCCCAGCAATGTGGTTCCCGAATCAGGTGATTCATCTGAAGACGTGAGAGCCAGTAAGGGCTCTAGAGACACAGAAGGGGTCCCAGGGGGCACAAGAAGTGAGCAATCCACCCGTGGTGCCCACATCTAAGCTGACAGAGAAAGGGTCAGCTGGAGGGACTGGGCCACAGACTGGGGACCGGTGCCAGACTAGTGGAGAGACAGCAAGACTCAGCTAGCGAACCAGACACTGTTGCAGCTTCAAGGACAACAGTCAGTAATCACACTTGCTCATCAAAAAGGTAACCATAGAGGGTCGAGGGGACTAGGACGAATTTGCCTGCCAGGACCCGAGGTTTCCAAATTATCTGAAAGTTGGCTGGAGCCCTGACCCAGAGAACACAACACCCCGTTGGTGGTTGAAAGCACTTGGAGACTTGTACCAATGTGGCGCCCCTGCGACCAGGGTGGCCACAGGTAAGAACTGCAGCCAGGAAGAGGGTAGACAGTTTTCTACAAACACCTTCAAAACACACCTACAGACACGAGCCCCAACCCGGAGCCCGGGACTCTAGAAGGGCAAGGGGTGGTAGGCCTGCCAAGACCCAAGGTTTCCAAATTATCTGAGAGTTGGCTGGAGCCCTAACCCAGAAAACACAGCACCCCGTTGGTGGTTGAAAGCACTTGGAGACTTGTACCAATGTGGCGCCCATGCGACCAGGGTGGCCACAGATATGAACTGCAGCCAGGAAGAGGGTAGACAGTTTTCTACAAACACCTTCAAAACACACCCAGGGACACAAGACCCAACCAGGAGCCCGGGACTCTAGACGGGCAAGGGGTGGTAGGGCCAGTCACAAGTGGGTGGGACGTAGTCAAGGTGACAGTACATAAGGGGAAAACCAGGAAGTAGTAGTTAGTAGGCCAGAGGGTGCCCAGCAGCAAAGATCAAGTAGACCAAAGTGAGCTGAACAGTGAAGACCAGGACAAAGAGACACCTCCCTGAAGGTTTTGGGCTCCATGGAGGTGCAGAATCCTGCCAGGCCTAAGCCCCTGGAGAGAAAGACCGCTCCACAGCCCATAAGCAAAGGGAAGGAGAAAGACCGGCCCAGTGCAGCTGGGTCCGAGGAAAACGGCAGCGGTGACAGAGGACAACTGACAGGAGGGATCCCCTGATGTATGCTGTAGTCACACGGGTAGGAAAAAGCCTGGTGATCCCCTGCATTATAGGGACACTGGAAGGCTAGGCTGGGATCAGAGAGTCGGCTCTGAGGTGACCGTAGCTACATGCCGGATCACAGACACACCGACGGGGAGTTCAGATTCCAAGTCTGATCTCCTAACACACGTGCAGGAGGTACAGCGACATAGAGGACCCAGGCTTGCTACCCACACACAGGGGGAATCCAAACAAGGATCCGAGTTGCCTACCATGCAGCACACGGGGAGAAGAGACGTGTAGAAAAGCCTGACTGGTAGAAAGAAAGTGAAAGGTCTCAAGGCAGGAACCTGGCTGCAGTGGGGTCAACTAAATGGTGAAAGTTGGAGTTAAATTGTGGAACAACTTTTGAACTGTACTGTGGAAGAACTGCCAGTAAAACCCAGTGAACCCTGCCAGTGTCTCCAGTGTGTGATTCCCTGCATGTTAAACAGTTTTACACCCTGTCAGGAGCAGCCCAACCAACGGCAGGCTCATCCATCCGGCTGCAACCCCATCCATCCTCTTGGCAGAAGCAAGCCACAGAGGTGGTCCCCGCTGACCACAAGCCGTGGGTGGCATCACAACAATCCCTGTAAATAACCCTTTTACTTGTGGGCTTGGGACACGGTCCGGACCAAGACCGCCGTGATAACCCCCGTGATACCCCGGTCCGGTGGGCTCCACACCATCAGTGAGTAAAAACCCCAAATACTGCACCCTGCTGTGTTCTCCAAGGTATTTACGGCGCCGTTGCCACTACAATAAACTGTATCAACTGCCCTGGGGCCTTGTTCTACTCGTGGAAAGCAGAACCACCTCAACTGCATTACCAACAGCCCCAAAGGATCTGCACTGCTGCATCGGTCATCCATCTCCATTGCTGAAACCCACGGGTGGCATCAAGAATACATTTCCCGTAAAATATTCCTTTTTTTATTGACACAACCAGGGTCACAGAGCTGGGTCATGACCCCGTGACCTCCCCAAAGAACTCCTGACTCGGTTCCGAGTACCCCACGGTCCTGGTAGGCGTGTCGTGTACTCCAGCCTCAGTGTCTCTTATGTGATGTATGCCCCATCCTCAGTGTCTCCTATGTGATGTATGCTCCAGCCTCAGTGTCTCCTATATAATGTATATTCCAGCCTCAGCACCTCCTATATGATGTATACTCCAACCTCAGTGTCTCCTATGTGATATATGCTCCAGCCTCAGTGTTTCCTATATGAAGTATACTCCAGCCTAAGTGTCTCTTATGTGATGCATACTCCAGCCTTAGTGTCTCTTATGTGATGTATGCTCCATCTTGAGTGTCTCCTATATGATGAATACTCAAGCCTCAGTGTCTCCTATGTGATACATACTCCATACAATATTATCATAGCTTCTTATTGCATTTTATGGGGGAGGTACGGTGATTGAACCATTGATGCCAATAGTGTTGTTTTTTTTTTTATAGCATTTATTATACAGATTAATTCATTTTATATTTTCAAACATTGGACTTTTACAGACAGTTAAATGTTTTTTTTTATCTCTTTACTTTTGATCTGGGAAGAAGGGGAAAATTTTAACTTTATTTTTTAGTTTCCATCAGGGGTCTTCAACTTGTAATCATTTGATCACTTTGTCTATATACTACAATTATATACAATACCCTATAAGGTCAGTCGATTGCTTGTCCCCCCTCTGGGCTCCGGGAGCCACCGCCTCTCTGCTCCTACGTCCCCAATGCCTACACTGTGCAATCATGTCTCAGGCATGCGCAGTGTGCGCTACCCGACAACTGAGGTCACATGAACTCCTCACATCACGCATGCATATAGCTGAGGCCCCAGCCCCGCAGTGTGAATACATCATAACACACATTCCCAGAGCGGGGATGATGGACAGCATGCAGGCGGTTTAGAGCTCTCTAAAGAACACACCCCCCAGTCCAAGTACAGGTATAGAGCCAAATGTATAAAACTCATTATTTCAGTGTCTCTGGGAACATTACACATAAGAGCCACCTCCACAGAATGCAGCCTTAGTGCTGCCGAAGGTGGCTCTCTTACCTTCATAGGCCGTGGGGGGGTGACGGGTACCCTTTAATGGGAAGACAAAGAGTGGCGACCAGGGGCGTAACTACATAGACACAGGGGTTGCAATTGCACCCGGGCCCTGTAGGCTAGGGGGCCCCCAAAAGTCCCTTTGGCCTATACAAAAATACTATTTAAGATTTGCAGTCATCGGGGGCCCCATTGGAGCTTTTGCATCGGGCCCATGAACTTCAAGTTACGGTCCCGGTGGTGACGTACATGTACATCACACGTTGGGAAAGAGTTAATGGGTTGTATGGGCTGAATGTTGACTGCTGACTCTTCTATAATTGGCTGCAGTGGTAGGGTGTCTTGAATGATAACCTACTGTTTAAGTCACCTGAACACTGCAGCCAATCACAGGCAGTTGCAGCTCCGGTGAGTGCTGGCAGCATCACTTGCAATGTTGGTGCAGTATTGGTAGCCGGTATATCACACAGTCATATCTGCAATTTCTATCACACACATAAAGCTTCTACTGCAATGAGAAGAATAATTGTAAATGGAGTAACACTGCGTGAATCTTAAAATAATAGTGACAGACGTAGTATGAAGGGATTATTACACCGAGCTAATATATTGTACGCGGACTTCAGCACATCTCAAAGATTGATGGGAAATCTTTGGCGGAATGAAAAGGGATTAGGAGAAGAAAGAGAGGATTATTGGAAGATTGGTGAATCCTTTAGGCAGATTTTAGACAACTTCATTTGAACTAGCAAATACTATATGCAGAAGTAATGATATTCCTAGGTCCTGCTCCCGCGAATAACTTTGCATTATAACAGAGTTTATATCGGAATATCTGAACATTCTAGAACTCGACTTCCAAGTTGAAGAGCTATACATCACACCCACTTTATACATACTAAAATAATGATATTTACAATTTATATTCTGTTAAAGAAAGGATCCAATTATAACATGTGCTTATGTACAGTGGTGTAACTTGAAGCTCATAGGCCTCCATTCAAATGCTTCATTAG
>JARQOC010000002.1:695923248-695935913 GCA_033576535.1 Allobates femoralis | reverse complement strand
CTTTCACCAGATATGTCACAAGAGGATCTTTAATATTTTACCCATGTGATCGCAAGCGCAAAACTTTAAAACGCATTTCCGAAAAATCGGCGCGCTTTAAATATTTCAAAAACTGCGCATGTGTCTGCTATGCTTTTAGCCACATATGTACCAAATTTCAAGTTGGGATTGCGATGGGATCATATTTTAAAATATTTTACTATTAATAGCGTCAATGGGTCATTCTATATCAAGTGATCTAAATATGAATATTTTTTTTTACCTGACGTCTTTAGATTTTTTTTATTCTTTTTCTTTATGAAGTACAACTTTAGTTAATTACAAATTAAAAGTTTAGAATTTTTTTCTTCATCAGTTAATTTTTTACAGATTTTTAAAGTTTAAAAAAAAGGGTGAATTTTGGCCTGGTATGATTTTACATTTTTTTTATCTCAGGCTAGAAATAAGATAATGAAGTGGGAGAGGCATCATTTTACTCAGAACGGTAACAGTTTTCATTTGATACGTTACAAGACTATGTTTCTTTATATCAAATTCAAACTATTGACGGGCAATTGTGAAAAAATGACTGATTGTGTTCTTGGTTATATTTGTGCAGAGATTCAACTTGGGACCTGTCAAATTTATATATTTTTTATTTTATGGTTGTATGAGTTATCACAACTTATTGAATAAAACATTTATATGCAACAAAAAAGAAATACAAAAAACAAATCCCATAAGTGCCAGGATAAATACCGTATATACTCGTGTATAAGCCGAGTTTTTCAGCCCAAAATTTGGGCTGAAAAGTCCCCCCCTCGGCTTATACACGAGTCATATACGGGGGGGCTGTGTCCCGGGGGCTGTGGAGGCTGGAGGAGGCGGGGCGGGCTGCTGTATGAGCGGCCCCGTCACGTGGGGCCGCTCATTATATATGCACTTCTTTCCGTCAGTCAAACTGGCAGGGGGAAGCAGTGCATATGGCCCCCCCAAAAGCTGGCACTGTCCCCCCTTGTAAGGGCCCCCCCCGCTGCTTATACATTATCATCCCGGTGTTCTGATCGGCGCCGCTCCTCGGTGCTGCGTCGCCGTCTTCATCCTCCCGTCCGCGCTCGCTGCATCCATCCGGGTTCTCCGGCTGTCGCAGCGATATGACGTCATCGCGCGACCGCCGGAGATCCTGGATGCAGCGAGCGAGGACGGGAGGATGAAGAAGAAGCACCGAGGAGCGGCGCCGATCAGAACACCGGGATGGTAATGTATAAGCAGCGGGGGGGGGGGGGGGGGAGGCCTTACAAGGGGGGACAGTGCCAGCTTTTGGGGGCTGTTGGTACCCCCAGGGGGCTGTTGGTACTCCCAGGGGGCTGTTGGTACCCCCCTGGGGGCTGTTGGTACCCCCCTGGGGGCTGTTGGTACCCCCCTGGGGGCTGTTGGTACCCCCCTGGGGGCTGTTGGTACCCCCCTGGGGGCTGTTGGTACCCCCCTGGGGGCTGCTGGGTACCCCCTGGGGGCTGTTGGTACCCCCTGGGGGCTGTTGGTACCCCCTGGGGGCTGTTGGTACCCCCTGGGGGCTGCTGGGTACCCCCTGGGGGCTGCTGGGTACCTTCAGGGGGCTGCTGGGTACCTTCAGGGGGCTGCTGGGTACCCCCTGAGGGCTGCTGGGTACCCCCTGGGGGCTGCTGGGTACCCCCTGAGGGCTGCTATATGTACCCCTGGGGGCCTGCTGTATACCACCACTGGGCCTGCTGTATACCACCACTGGGGCTCCTGTATACTACCACTGGGGCTCCTGTATACTACCACTGGGGCTGCTGGGGCTCCTGTATACTACCACTGGGGCTGCTGGGGCTCCTGTATACTACCACTGGGGCTGCTGGGGCTCCTGTATACTACCACTGGGGCTGCTGGGGCTCCTGTATACTACCACTGGGGCTGCTGGGGCTCCTGTATACTACCACTGGGGCTGCTGGGGCTCCTGTATACTACCACTGGGGCTGCTGGGGCTCCTGTATACTACCACTGGGGCTGCTGGGGCTCCTGTATACTACCACTGGGGCTGCTGGGGCTCCTGTATACTACCACTGGGGCTGCTGGGGCTCCTGTATACTACCACTGGGGCTGCTGTATACTACCACTGGGGGGCCTGTATACCACACTGCTGGGGGCTGTATAACTGTGCTGGGGTCCACCCTCGGCTTATACACGAGTCAATAGGTTTTTTCCAGATTTTTGGGGCAAAAGTAGGGGGGTCGGCTTATACACGAGTATATATGGTACATCTTAATCATCAGAACACAACGCTCAGCATTTTCAACTTGAATGTATTGAACAAACCAAAAGAAGAAAGGTGATCATATCAAGTTTGATTAAACAAGATTAAAAGAACCAAAAATGTTAACCCCTATTTATACATATAAATTTGTTTTCTATTCTATCACTAAACATGTGATTTATGAAGTTTTAATAAGAATAGTACAGTAGTTAAATCATCGTTCTATAAATTATGAACTAATCAAACAATTAATAGTATGTTTTTAAAGTGGCATTTTATCAATTTGTCCCTTCTAGTGGGTGAAATGTAATCTTGTCCATAAACGCTTACTAGCAATCGCCATTTCCTTGTCTGTCAAAGAGTATGTCCGGCCTGTCACGGTGTTAGGCTCCGCCTGAGTTAATATCTGATTTTTGTGCACTTCTAAAATGTCTGGCTTTCTTGGATACACAAAGGATGGCGCTGGACCAGAAGGATGCAATAAAGTCAATTCTACTTCTTCATTTTCACAATCTTTGGAGAGTACAGTAGCCAGCCACCAGCGCCAATCATATTCATATTTTTTCAAAAGGATTGCAACAGTGTCTATGATAAAATGCTGTTTCTTGAGAAGTAGCAGCCATTGCTGTGTGGGAAAAATACAGTTAATATTAAGTAAGGAAGATAGGTAATAAAAATAAACATTTACAGTACACTTGAGATAGAACTGTATTACTATAAAGTGAGTTTTAGGGCTAGCGCTTAGTTTTTTCTGTCTGCAGATACACGCTGCAGTTTTGGCAGCTTGTTTTTCTACCAAGTTTTTACCACATATGCGTTAGTTTTTTTAATCGCTAGTGAAAAAAATGGCAGTTTTTTTTTATATAAATGATAACTGCTGCATTTATTGCAGCGATTAAAAAGTAGTTCAAGCAGTGATTTACTCACTCTTGAGTGTTTCCAAAAACACTGCATGTGGTGAACCCCATAGAAATCAATGGGGCTGTTTTTCTGAATGATGATCCCTAAGAATAGCACTGTGTGTATTGGCCCTTAATAATAAAAGCATTAAACTATTAATATATTTACTCACCCATATTTTAGTACACAGCCTTGATGGCTTTGTACAGACTAGTGTTTGTTCAGGAGTGAAGATGTCCAGACATGTCAGGACATGCAAGGTCTGAACGAGCTTGTCTTACTTCCTGAATGCAGTGGGTAGACACTTAACATGATTGACAGAGCTGCTGGCCTATCATCTGCTCTGCATTCACTGTCTATCCCTGTGCTTTCTCAGGTTGAGCCCTAACAAAGCTTTTTCCTATATGTCCTCTCCTGCTTCTAAGCTGTAACATATCAAAATAATACAGTAATGTCTAAAAATAATGGATTTGATAAATATAGACCCCACGCTTTTAGACCACAGGTTGAACAGATCTGAATTCAAGATTTTTGAATTGACACTATAATAGTTAAATATTTTAAAATATGATCCCATCACGATCCCAACTTGAAATTTGGTACAGATGTGGCTAAGAGCATAAAAGACACATGGGCAGTTTTGGAAAATTTTGATTAAAACGTTTTTTCAGAAATGCGTTTCAAAATGTTGCGTTTGCGTTCGCATGGGTAAAAAATTAAAATTAACAAATATACTCTTGTGACATATCTGGTGAAAGCCTGTATAGTTCTGAGTAGAATGGTGTTTATTTTGTCTCTCTATCTTATTCCTAGCCTTGGTTATGAGGAGAAACGTAAAGGCAGGCAACAGCGAAATTCGCACTTTTTCCGAACTTTGAAAATCATTTAAAAAAAAAAAAAATTTTTTTTTAAATTTTTCTCTTCACATTTTGCATTGTCTGACATGCTATTATCAAATAACAAAATCTCAAAAGAATAAAAAATATAGAGGTAATAATCATTGGTTTACTTGACATGGAATGACCCGATAGCTCGTCCAAGACAACCCCTTTATGTTCCTTTCTTCACACGGGTTGCTCTTCCTCTCAGTGCTGCCTGTCTCCTGCTCGCGCCTCCGCACACAGTGCCCCAATCCATCAGTCACGGGTCCTCTCAGGCGACTGGTATCAAGTCCCCTGGCCCACACTGCACTTGGCGGATGTGTCGGGAGTTGGCCACAGCTCCTCTAGATCTTGTGGCCTCCGGTTCTGTGGTTGGATCGAAGAGTCTCCTTGCCACCTTCAGGGCAGGTCCACTGGTTCTCAACCTGCCCCTCCGCTTCACTCAGATTCGGGCGCACGGGTGAATCGCTTACTGCCCGCACCCCTGGGACCCTCTCTGTCTTTCTTGCAGTCTTCTGTTCCCAGGACCCAGGATGAGCTCCTCTACACTCAAGCGCTCTGGGTCCTCCTCGTTCCACTACTTCCTGCCGACTGCCTAAACTAACTTCCCACCCTCCATCTTTCTTCCCTCCATCCCACTGACTAACCGAGCCCTCCCCTCCCTCTATTAGGTCCGCCCGCCTTCCCTGGGCCAGGTGTGTTGGGTGCTTTTGTGGGTGTCTGACTTACCATCCCGTTTGCTGAGAACAGGAATACCACACCTGTGGGATGGGTACAGTACCCCTTTGTGGCAACCAGACCTCAGGGGTGCCACATAATCATCCCTGTCTGAGCTCATGGTGTAATGATAAAGGTGAAAAAAAACATTCATACGCTTAGATTTTCTTATGGAAATGAGGCAGTCATTATGTCTTGGAGGAGGTAGACTGTCTGGCAGATTAATAGTTAACTCACTATTAACTTGCATGTCTAAAGGACCTGTGATGCCCCGATCATGTGACCATAGTGGGCGGAGATAAGTGGCAAACTCATGTCCTATGGGGACTTGGCTCCACCTATTGTAGTCACATGGTTGTGACTTCACATCAGGTCTCCCAGCATGTTCTGACATTCGGCTGGAATGTTAACTATTAACCTGCCAAACAGTCTACATCCTCAAAAATCTAGACTGCCTCATTTACATAAGAAAATGGAAATATTTACACTACCGTTCAAACGTTTGTGGTCACCCAGACAATTTTGTGTTTTGCATGAAAACCCATACTTTTATATATCAAACTAGCTGTGAGCCCGATTCTAAAGAATCGGGAGTCTAGAATCTGTATATAATTTTTTTAAGAGTTTTAAATAATAGACTTAACACCAGATATATAACTAAGTAGCCGATGTAGGCAGAACTGTGAGGGTAGCAATATAGTGGAGGTATAGAAAGAGTTAATGTCCTACTAACAGGACTATAACAGAGTAGGAACTTATAATGATATCAAAAATGTTATTGAAGGAGTGAGTCACTACTAACATGTAAGAAGGGCCTGGATGCCTTTCTTGAAAACTATAATATTACCAGTTATACATACTAGATTCTTTGATAGGGCGTTGATCCAGGGAATTAGTCTGATTGCCATATCTGGAGTCAGGAGGGAATTTTTTTCCCCCAATATGGAGCTTAGTGTTGCCACATGGTTTTTTTTTTGCCTTCCTCTGGATCAACATGTTAGGCTATGGGTTGAACTAGATGGACTTAAAGTCTTCCTTCAACCTTAAAAACTATGTTACTATGAGTGCGCTGTAAATTATATCCAAAATGGTGTTCAAGGGGTTAATGTACCAGTGGCAGTAGTTATAAACACTACCAAATATGCAGTTAATGCTGAACTGGTATATAATGGGTTAATTTCGCAGTGTCATTACAACTATACACTGTGTAATAGAAATAACAATAATGGAATATAAGGGGTTAATGTTCCTACTGGCAGTAGTAATAGAGACTACAAAGTATGGAGTTAAGGCAGAAATGGTATATAAGGGGTTAACTTCGCAGTGGCAGTACAACTACACACTGTGTTATAGAAATTACAGAGAAAACGGAATGTAAGGGGTTAATGTTGCTACTGTCATGAGTACAATGAGAGAAGCGCCTCACTGGCCATTGAGATACATGGAGGACTTTGAGTTTCAAATTTACCGCTGTAAGTGAGGCGCTATGCTCATTGGTCGCTGTGTGCTGGCGCCGACCACTGAGCATAGCGCCTCACTTCCCATTGAGATACATAGCGGTCTTTAGAGCTGTACATGACCAGGCCCTTGGTTCTATTTTCGGCCACGGCGCTCGGCTCTCGTCGGTCGTCGCCGGGGCGGGAGACTCGCAATGGTCGCGTGGGCGCCGCGTGTCCACGGCCACAACAACGGAAGTAGCGCCGAAACTTACGGAAGTGCGTTAGGGGAATTATATATTAGATGAGTTGCAAAATGAATAGAAAATATAGTCCAGACATTGACAAGGTTAGAAATAATGATTTTTATTTGAAACTAGCTGTGAGCCCGATGCAAATGCATCGGGATTCTAGAAGGTGCATTAATTTGATTATAGTAGTTATAGCTGTTAGCCTGATGCAAATGCATCGGGTATCTAAAATATGTTTATTGTTTTTTTAAACATTTTTAAATAATAATCGCATCATCAATAGCAATAATATAAGCCATAGCATTATTATTAGCAGTAATAGCAGTATTAATAGCATTATTAGCAGTATTATGAGCATTAATAACAGTATTAATAGCATTAATAGCATTATTATTAGCATTAATAGCATTATTAATAGCATTATTAGCATTAATAATAGCATTAATAACATTATTAATAGCATTAATAGCATTATTATTAGCATTAATAGCATTAATAGCATTATTAGCATTATTAATAGCATTAATAGCATTATTAGCATTAATAGCATTAATAGCATTATTAGCATTAATAGCATTAATAATAACATTATTAGCATTAATAATAGCATTAATAATTATTAAAGCATTATAGTATTATTATTAGCATTAATAGCATTAATAATGCATTATTAGCTTTAACAGGATTAATAAACATTATTAATAGCATTAATTTAGCATTAATAGCATTAATAGCATTATTAATAGCATTAATAGCATTATTAGCATTAATAATAGCATTAATACATTATTAATTAGCATTATTATTAGCATTTAATAGCAATATTAATAGCATTAATAGGATAAACATATTAGCATTAATAGCATAAATTAATAATAGCATTAATAGCATTAATAATAGCATTAATAGCATTATTATTAATAGCATTAATAGCATTATTATTAGCATTAATAGCATTAATAATAACATTAATAACATTATTAATAGCATTAATAGCATTATTATTAGCATTAATAGCATTAATAGGATTAAATTATTAGCATTAATATAGCATTAATAGCATTATTAATAGCATTATTATTTGGCATTAATTAGCATTAATAATAGCATTATGAGCATTAATATATAGCATTATTAATAAACATTATTTAATAGCATTAATAGCATTAGTTATTAGCATTATTTAATAGCATTATTAGCATTAATAGCATTATATAATTACATAAGATTAATAGGATTAAATTTTATTAGCATTTAATAGCAATAATTTTTTTTTTTTTTTTTAGATAATTAGCTTTAATAGCATTATTAATAGCATTAATAGGATAAATTTTAGCATTATTATAGCATTATTAATAGCATTATAATACATTAATAGGATAAATATTAGCATTAATAGCATTAATAGCATTATTAATAGCATTAATAGCATTATATATTAGCATTAATAGCATTAATAATAGCATTATTATAGCATTAATAGCATTAATAACATTATTATAATAGCATTAATAGCATTAATTAGCATTATACATTAGCATTAATAGCATTATTAATTAGAATTTAGATTAGCATTAATAATTAACATTAATAGGATTAATAATAATATTAGCATTAATAGCATTAATAGCATAAATAATAGATAATATAGCATTAATGCATTAATAGCATTAATAGCATTATAGCTTATTAGCATAAATAGCATTAATATATAAAGCATTATTAGCATTAATATTTTAGCATTAATAACATTATTAATAGCATTAATAGCATTATTATTTAGCATTAATAGCATTATATTAGCATTAATAGCATTAATTAATAGCATTAATAGCATTAATAATAGCATTATTTAGCATTAATTAATAGCATTAATAGCATTGATAATAGCATTAATAGCATTGATAATAGCATTAATAACATTATATAATATAGCATTTAATAGATCATTTATTAATAGCTATTTATTAGCATTATTTAATAGCATTTAATTAATAGCATTATTAGCATTAATTAGCATTAATAATAACATTATTAATAGCATTAATAGCATTATTATGAGCATTAATAGCATTAATAGTATTATTAATAGCATGAATAGCATTATTAATAGCATTAATAGGATTAATAGCATTATTAATAGCATTAATAGCATAAATAATAGAATTAATAGCATAAAAAATAACATTAATAGCATTAGTATTAGCATAAAGAGCATTAATAGCAATATTATTAGCATGAATAGCATTATTAATAGCATTAATAGCATTAATAGGATAAATATTAGCATTAATAGCATTATTAATAGCATTAATAGCATTATTAGCATTAATAGCATTAATAATAGCATTATTAGCATTAATAATAGCATTAATAACATTATTATTAGCATTAATAGCATTAATAGCATTATTATTAGCATTAATAGCATTAATAATACCATTAATAGGATAAATATTAGCATTAATAGCATTAATAGCATTATTAATAGCATTAATAGCATTATTATTAGCATAAATAGCATTAATAATAGCATTATTAGCATTAATAATAGCATTATTAGCATTAATAATAGCATTATTAGCATTAATAATAGCATTATTAGCATTAATAATAGCATTAATAGCATTATTAATAGCATTAATAGGATAAATATTAGCATTAATAGCAATAGCATAATTAATAGCATTAATAGCATAATTAATAGCATTAGCATTATTAATAGCATTAATAGCATTATTATTAGCATTAATAGCATTAATAATAGCATTAATAATAGCATTAATAACATTATTAATAGCATTAATAACATTAGTATTAGCATAAAGAGCATTAATAGCAATATTATTAGCATGAATAGCATTATTAATAGCATTAATAGGATAAATATTAGCATTAATAGCATAATTAATAGCATTAATAGCATTATTAATAGCATTAATAGCATTATTATTAGCATTAATAGCATTAATAGCATTATTAGCATTAATAATAGCATTAATAACATAATTAAAAGCATTAATAGCATTATTATTAGCATTAAAAGCATTAATAGCATTATTATTAGCATTAATAGCATTAATAATACCATTAGTAGGATAAATATTAGCATTAATAGCATTAATAGCATTATTAGTAGCATTAATAGCATTAATAATAGCATTATTAGCATTAATAATAGCATTAATAACATTAATAGCATTAATAGCATTATTATTAGCTTTAATAGCATTAATAATAGCATTATTAGCATTAATAATAGCATTAAATAAATTATTATTAGCATTAATAGCATAATTATTAGCATTAATAGCATTATTATTAGCAGTAATATCATTATTATTAGAATTTTTTTTTTAATTATTATTTTTTATTTAATTATTTATTATTTTTTGATTTATTTTTTTATTATTTTTTAATTATTTAAAATTGGTCGGCGTTCAATCCGAAATCGGGCTGACTGCCCATAGAGATGCATTAGCGGTGTGTCCGCGATTTTAGGGCCGACAAATAGAACCAGGTGGCCGGCCATAAAATCGCCGACACACCGGTAATGTATGTCAATGGGGAAAAAAAAGGCGGACCTGAATGAGAACTGTGTCTCACTCTCAGTTAAAAAAATAAATAAATTAAATAATAAAAAAAAGAATTAAAAAATAATTTAAAAATAATAAAAAAATGAGGGGCTCTTCTGATTGGCTGAGGGCAGTATACAGCGACCAATCAGAAGAGGGCCTCAGATGTCATTGAGGTAGAATGGGGGATTTTTCGTCCATTCTATCTTAATGAGAAGGAAGAGGACGTCGGAGGTGGAAGTTAGCGAAAAGAAGACAGAAGATCCCCGGGGCCGGACGAAGAGGCGGAGATGGCGGAAAGAAGAGAGAAGACCCCCGGGGCCGGAGGAAGAGGACGCCTGGCCGGACGGACGATCAGATGACTTGAAGGCATGTAAGAGATCGACGGGGACGTTAGGTTAGGGGACGGCGGGGGCTTCGGGTGTAGGGCTTTAGGTGTTAGCGGTGTGAGCTTAGGGGGCGGGGGGGGGCTTAGAGGATAGGGGGTTAGGTGCGGCGGGACTTAGGGGGCAGGGGGGGGTAGGGGTTTAGGTGCGGAATCGGGGGTAGGGGGTTAGGTGCGGCTTAGGGGTAGGGGCTTGCGGCAGAGGGTAGTGTATTAGGGCGGCAGGGGGTAGGGGCTTCGGCGGCGGGGTAGTGGGTTAGGGGTTAGGGCGGCAGGGGTAGGGGCTGCGGTGTGAGCTTAGGAGGCGGGGGGGGGCTTAGAGGATAGGGGGTTAGGTGCGGCGGGACTTAGGGGGCAGGGGGGGTAGGGGTTTAGGTGCGGAATCGGGGGTAGGGGGTTAGGTGCGGCTTAGGGGGTAGGGGCTTGCGGCAGAGGGTAGTGTATTAGGGCGGCAGGGGGTAGGGGCTTCGGCGGCGGGGTAGTGGGTTAGGGGTTAGGGCGGCAGGGGGTAGGGCTGCGGCGGGTAGTGGGTTAGGGCGGCAGGGGTAGGG
The DNA here is from genome assembly GCA_033576535.1 of Allobates femoralis. Classification (NCBI taxonomy): domain Eukaryota; kingdom Metazoa; phylum Chordata; class Amphibia; order Anura; family Aromobatidae; genus Allobates; species Allobates femoralis. The sequence goes on along the minus strand of JARQOC010000002.1, from coordinate 695,924,963 downwards.
GCTTCGGCGGCGGGGCTTAGGGGGCAGGGGGGGATAGGGGTTTAGGTGCGGAATCGGGGGTAGGGGGTTAGGTGCGGGTTAGGGGTAGGGGCTTGCGGCAGAGGGTAGTGGCTGCGGCGGGGTAGTGGGTTAGGGCGGCAGGGGGTAGGGGCTTCGGCGGCGGGGTAGTGGGTTAGGGGTTAGGGCGGCTTAGGGTGTAGGGGTGCGGCGGACTTACGGGGTAGGGGTTTAGGTGCGGCGGGAGCTTAGGAGGCTGCGGGGCTTAGGGGGTAGGGGCATAGGTGCGGCGGGTCGGGGCTTAGTGTGTAGGGGTGCGGCGGCAGGGGTTAGGGCGGCTTAGGGTGTAGGGGCATAGGTGCGGCTTACGGGGTAGGGGCATAGGTGCGGCGGGTCGGGGCATAGGTGCGGCTTACGGGGTAGGGGCATAGGTGCGGCTTACGGGGTAGGGGCATAGGGGGCTTACAGGGTAGGGGCATAGGTGCGGCTTACGGGGTAGGGGCATACATAGGTGCGGCGGGTCGGGGCTTGTGTACAGCGCGTAGTGGCTTAGAGCGGCAGGGGGCTGTAGTGTACAGCGCGATGGTATACTACAGTCCCATGGCGCTTATGGGCATGGGACTGTAGTATACTATAGCGGTGTACACTACAGTAGTATGGGCTTCGGCTTCGGTGGTTTGGTTAGCGGTGTAGCGACTCGCAATGCCCGCTTCGCAGGCATTGCTTCGCTAGGCTGCAACGACTCGCAATGCCCGCTTTGCGGGCATTGCTTCGGGAGTCGCCGTGGCCGCTACGTGGCCACGGACAGAGTCCAGGAGATGAAACCTGGACTCGCTAACCAAGCCACCGGAAGCAGCGCCGCTCCGACGGAAGTCGCTACGGCAATTATATAATAGATAATAATTTTCAACTTCAAACTTTGCTTTCGTCAAAGAATTCTCCTTTTGCAGCAATTCCAGAATGGCAGACCTTTGGTATCCTAGCTGTTAATTTGCTGAGGTAATCTGGAGAAATTTCCCACCATGCTTCCTGAAGCCTCTCCCACAAGTTGGGTTGGCTTGATTTGCACTTTTTGCGTACCATGCGGTCAAGCTGCTCCCACAACAGCTCAATGGGGTTGAGATCTGGTGACTGCGCTGGCCACTCCATTACAGATAGAATACCAGCTGCCTGCTTCTTCCCTAAATAGTTTATGCATAATTTGGAGGTGTGCTTTGGGTCATTGTCCTGTTGTTGTAGGATAAAATTGGCTCCAATCAAACGTTGTCCACAGGGCATGAGATGGCGTTGCAAAATGGAGTGATAGCCTTCCTTATTCAAAATCCCTTTCACCTTGTACAAATCTTCCAATTTACCCCAGACCATCACATTACCTCCACCATGCTTGACAGATGGCGTCCAGCATCTTTTCCGTTGTTCTTTGTCTCACAAATGTTCTTTGTGATCCAAACACTTCAAACACCTTCATCTGTCCATAAAACTTTTTTTCCAATCTTTCTCTGTCCAATGTCTGTTCTTTTGCCCATATTAATCTTTTCCTTTTATTAGTCAGTCTCAGATATGGCTTTTTCTTTGCCACACTGCCCTGAAGGCCAGCATCCCGGAGTCACCTCTTCACTGTAGACGTGGACACTGGCAATGAAGTTGCAAGTTGAGGAGCTGTGAGGCATCGATTTCTCAAACTAATGTACTTGTATTGTTCAGTTGTGCAGCGGGGC
>JARQOC010000002.1:695903248-695918248 GCA_033576535.1 Allobates femoralis | reverse complement strand
ACCATAGGTTCGGTATACATGTTTAGAAGGTAACACCATATACCACAGTGATGCTCTATCTTTGTACACACATATATAGATACATATATATGTGTTTATATCTCTCTCTCTCTCTCTCTCTCTCTCTCTCTCTCTCTCTATATATGTGTGTGTGGGTTTGCCTGTTCCTGACACTGGCTGGCCTTGATTGCTGGATTGTGCGCTGGATCGCCGGCGTGTTGCCAAATGTGAAATCGTTATCGATATCTATGCTTGTGACACCGCACAAGCGATATCGTACAATTGTTCTAACAATCTCGGATCACGTGACTTTCCAGCCGATATCGTGATCGAGATTGAAGCGTGTGACGGTACCATAAGAGTGGCTATTTACTCCGTCACCAAAATAACAATCAAATGTGTGCACTCACCTGAAGTGAGTGTATATTCACATACACTCAGATATCAGTGGAATATTGTTTCTTCGTAGTTGGTCTGCTGCACACCCAGGGCACAACTGTGAATTCCACGTGAAGCTTCAGTAGGGAGGGAGATGGACTGAATCCCAGTCTGAAGATGTTAGCGCTCCCAGGAGAATCCGGTACAATAGATGTATGCATTTAGATTTTTAATACAAAAATTAATGCATGTTTCTGCTACCTCGGGTATCATCTTCAGGTACTTGAAGAAGGCTACAATATAGAGGTAGCTGAAATGCATTGTATGTATTTATATTTTTAATACAATAAAATCTCATCTATTATACTGGAGTCTCCTGGGAGCACCACCGATTTCAGACTGGAATTCATTCCTTCATGGGCAGATTTATGGAATGGTGTAAAAGAAAATCTGTGTTGACCACTGTTTGCAATTACCGTATATACTCGTGTATAAGCCGACCCGTGTATAAGCCGACCCCCCTACTATTGCCCCCAAAACCTGGGAAAACCTATTGACTCTTGTATAAGCCGAGGGTGGACCCCAGCACAGGTATACAGGCCTCCCCCAGTGGTATACAGGCCTCCCCAGTGGTAGTATAAAGCAGCCTCCCCAGTGGTAGTATACAACAGCCTCCATAGTGGTATATACAACAGCCTCCATAGTGGTATATACAACAGCCTCCATAGTGGTATATACAGCAGCCCCAGAGGTTTATGCAGCAGCCCCAGAGGTTTATGCAGCAGCCCCAGAGGTTTATGCAGCAGCCCCAGAGGTTTATGCAGCAGCCCCAGAGGTTTATGCAGCAGCCCCAGAGGTTTATGCAGCAGCCCCAGAGGTTTATGCAGCAGCCCCAGAGGTTTATGCAGCAGCCCCAGAGGTTTATGCAGCAGCCCCAGAGGTTTATGCAGCAGCCCCAGAGGTTTATGCAGCAGCCCCAGAGGTTTATGCAGCAGCCCCAGAGGTTTATGCAGCAGCCCCAGAGGTTCGCAGCCACCCACACGCATGCACCCACACACACACATGCACCGCTTCTTACCTTGTCCGGTGCTGTCCCCGCTGTCATGCCCCGCTCCTTCGGCCGTCCAGTGGTGTCCCCGCTCCTCTCCTGGTCTGCGGTGCGGTGTCCCGATCCAGTTGCATGCTGATCGGTGCGGTGCCCGTCGACTTCCTGCTTCCTCCTGTAATCTCCGCCCAGGTCAGGCCCTGCACCAATGAGAGCGCAGGACCTGTGCCGTCAATCACCGCCCAGATGCAGCCAGATGACGTTGGGGCCTCTGATTGGCCCAATGTCATCAAGGCGCCGCGGCTTGATGACGTCGGGCCAATCAGAGGCCCCAACGTCATCTGGCCGCGTCTGGGCGGTGATTGACGTCACGGGTCCTGCACTCTCATTGGTGCAGGGCCTGACCTGGGCGAAGATTACAGGAGGAAGCAAGAAGTCGACGGGCACCGCACCGATCAGCATGCACCTGGACCGGGACACTGCACCGCAGACCAGGAGAGGAGCGGGGACACCACGGAACAAGGTAGTATATATTGCGCAGCGCCCCCCCCCCCCCCACCAGGCCAGACCTATATTGCGCAGCGCCCCCCCCCCTTCCTGTCTTATTTTCAGCCCCTACTGTATTGACCCGTGTATAAGCAGAGGGGGGGCCTTTTCAGCCCAATTTTTGGGCTGAAAAACTCGGCACAGCTTTAGTTTCATTTTCTGCTTTTAAAATATTAAAGGAGCACTTTGGTTGATGACAAAGACTTTTAGTTCAGGCTTACCTACTGCTCCCATTAATAGGTTTGCTGTGAGCTGTTGATTTGAAACAGTTGGGGGAGTCTGTTTTTCAGTTTCTGATATGTTCCTCATTGTCTGTCAGATATTGCCACACTTTTCTCCTTCGCCTCATTGGGGGACACAGGACCGTGGGTGTTATGCTGCTGTCCACTAGGAGGCTACACTAGGCGATCTGCAAAAGAGTAACAGTGGCTCCTCCTCTGCAGTATACACCCCTGGAGCAGGCACTGCCTCCCCAGTTTTTGCTTAGTGTCGAAGGAGGCACACGTCCATTTTCCTTCTCGGTGAATTTTCATCATAAAGAAGAGAAGTGGGTCCGGCGTGGCCCCCGGCATGCTCCTTCCTCGACCACCGGCATGCTCCTTCCTCGGCCACCTACTGTTGGGGCGCTGGGTTGAGGTTGAGAATCCTTTTTTTTCAATCAGATTATTTTTATTGAGACAAGAATTTTCCAATACAATAGAATACATCACATACAGAGAAAACAGACCCAAAGAAACAATTAACAATGACTTATACAGCCCACATACAATGACAATCCCCTCCCCTTTTCCTTTTCCCCGCGAACCATAACACATCAGGGTTGGGCACTGCACCCTTCAGTCTGGATAAGGATCCACAATAATAATCGATCAACGAATCAAATAACAGTTACCGTATATACTCGTGTATGAGGCCGACCCGTATATAAGCCGACCCCCCCTACTTTTGCCCCCAAAACCTGGGAAAACCTATTGACTCGTGTATAAGCCGAGGGTGGAGCCCAGCACAGGTGTACAGCCCCCAGCAGTGTGGTATACAGGCCCCCCAATGGTAGTATACAGCAGCCTCCCCAGTGGCATATACAGGCCCCAGTAGTATATACAGCAACCCCAGTGGTATACAGCAGCCTCCCCAGTGGCATATACAGACCCCACCAGTATATACAGCAGCCCCAGTGGTATATACAGCAGCCCCAGTGGTATATACAGCAGCCCCCAGCGGTATATACAGCAGCCCCCAGCGGTATATACAGCAGCCCCCAGCGGTATATACAGCAGCCCCCAGCGGTATATACAGCAGCCCCCAGCGGTATATACAGCAGCCCCCAGCGGTATATACAGCAGCCCCCAGCGGTATATACAGCAGCCCCCAGCGGTATATACAGCAGCCCCCAGCGGTATATACAGCAGCCCCCAGCGGTATATACAGCAGCCCCCAGCGGTATATACAGCAGCCCCCAGCGGTATATACAGCAGCCCCCAGCGGTATATACAGCAGCCCCCAGCGGTTATACAGCAGCCCCCTGGGGGTACCAACAGCCCCCAAAAGCTGGCACTGTCCCCCCTTGTAAGGGCCCCCCCCCCCCCCCCCCCCCCGCTGCTTATACATTACCATCCCGGTGTTCTGATAATCGCCGCACCTCGGTGCTCCTTCTTCATCCTCCCGTCCTCGCTGGCTGCATCCGGGATTTCCGGCCGTCGCACGATGACGTCATAAGCCTGCGACGGCCGGAGATCCCGGATGCAGCCAGCGAGGACGGGAGGATGAAGAAGGAGCACCGAGGAGCGGCGATGATCAGAACACCGGGATGGTAATGTATAAGCAGCGGGGGGGGGGGCCCTTACAAGGGGGGACAGTGCCAGCTTTTGGGGGGCATATATGAACTGCTTCCCCCTGCCGCTGATTGACAGGGGGAAGCAGTGCATATATAATGAGCGGCCCCACGTGACGGGGCCCCTCATACAGCAGCCTCCCCCCGCCTCCTCCAGCCTCCACAGCCCAGAGGTACTGTATTGACCCGTGTATAAGCCGAGGGGGGGACTTTTCAGCCCAAATTTTGGGCTGAAAAACTCGGCTTATACACGAGTATATACGGTATGCTGTATTATTGGATCAGGATATCTATGAGATATAACTAGCAAGAAATGTCTAATCAGGTTAAATAGTTACCACTGCAGATGGTATTAGGATCCTATCATATTTAACAATGCTATAAAGTGATCTCCATGATAATGTCTCCACTTACTCCATATTTTATCAAACTTGTGGATTGCCTTTCTTTTTTTATATACCCCCTCCTCCAATCTAATCAAATTTCGCATTTTATCCACAAACTCCTGTAGCCTTAGTGTTTGAGGGTCTAGCCAATGTGTAGCAATTACTTTTCGTATCTGGTACAGGGTTCGTTTTAAAGCCAATTCTTCACAGTCATCATATTTTCCAGGGCCCACACATCCCAGCACACACACCAGCGAGGCAAGCGGTAAAGTAGATTCAAACACATTATTTATATATTCGATACATGTATTCCAAAAGACCGCTACATGTCCAAAACATGTGTATCAAATCCGCTCCCTCCTCCCCACATTTTGGACATTTATCATCTATTCTAATACCTGCTTGGCACAAAAATTTGGGCGTCCTATACACCCTGTGTAACAAGTATATTTGGGATAACCGTTGTGCCTCACAAGTGGACAGAAGTGGGACACTATCCAGTATATCTTCCCAGGATTCATTATCAATGGGACCCACATCCCGCTCCCATCTGTCCTTAATTAGCAACGGTCTCTCCCATTGGAATTGCTGCATCAAAATACCATAAATTCTAGAGATAAGACCCTTGCCACCATTATGGCTAAGCAATGTGTTGAATAGGAGATGGTGCTGTATCCTGTTCCGCAACTGTTCAGATTGGCCCATCCAGGCGTGACGCAGCTGAAGATAGAAATAGAAAGTATTACGTGGGATAGAGAATTCATCAGACAGTTGCTGAAAAGATTTGAGCGCATCTCCACTCAAGATTTGTGCCACTAGTGTGATACCCAATCCCTTCCATAAACCCCCTCCCTCCAACTTGTAAATTTCCGGTAGGGCGGGGTTATCCCATAGCGGGGTGAATGGAGTATGTCCTGTCACATTTAGAATAGACTTGGTTTTTTGCCATATTTTCCTCATGAGCCTCACTGTTGGCAGACACTCTTTGCGTTCCCGCTCCAAGAGCCCAACCTCCAAAAAGGAGGTGATGGAGATTCCCCCCGTAGTGACATGTCAACTTTTCCAAATTTCCACTAGCCAGTGCAAGCTGTTGGAGCTGGGCTGCCAAAAAGTATGCCCACGGGTTAGGGGCCGCCAATCCTCCCTGGTCCTTAGGCCTCTGTAGCGTATCGAGGCGAATCCTGGCCACCCCCTTTTTCCAGATTAATTCCCTAAATAAGGCTTGAAATTTATAGAAAATTCGCATAGGAATCCATATTGGCGAATTATGAATTACGTATAACAACTGTGGCATTAATATCATTTTAACCAGATTGGTACCGACAAAGGGAGTTTGCACCAAATATTAATTTTCTGTTGGAACTTACCCACCATATCCAATAGATTTAATGCGATATAGTTAGAGATTATAGGAGACACCACTATTCCAAGATACTTGAACTCTCGCACCACTTTAAGACAAGTATCTCCCACCCTCGTATCAGCTGATAGTGCATCCACTGGCATAATGACTGACATCCCAATTTATTTTTAAACCCGAATACTCTCCAAATTCCTGTATAAGCCCCATAGCTGCGGTTAAGGAACTCGATGTGTAACCCAAGAACAGCAGGAGATCATCAGCATATAATGCCACTCTTTCCTCCAATTCCCCATATCGGAAACCCCGAATATCAGGGCTGTTACGCAATTTAACCGCCAATGGTTCAATGGCGAGCGCAAACAGGAGAGGAGACAGTGGGCAGCCCTGCCTAGTACCCCTTTCCAACTTCAGAGCATCCGATAAGGCTCCATTGAGGCGAATCCTAGCCACAGGAGCAGAATATAATAGTCTCACCCATTTTATAAACTGTCCTCCAAATCCCATCTCCCGCAACACCACCCATAAGTACTCCCACTCAACGCTATCGAAAGCTTTCGCAGCGTCGAGTGAGAGCACCGCCCTCTCTCCGCCACTCCGAGACGCCAACTGTATGTTAAGAAATACCCTACGCAGGTTAATGGCCGTAGATTTATTGGGCATAAATCCCGTTTGATCTTCTCCCACTACCTGATTGATCACTGTCATCAGCCTAGTAGCCAAGACTTTCGCCAAAATCTTTACATCAGTAGATAGCAAAGAAATAGGCCTGTACGACCCCGGCTGTAGATGATCTTTCCCTGGTTTAGGCAAGAAGACCACCACCGCCTCCCTCATCGATTCAGGTAGAACCCCCTCATCCAAAGCCCCCTCAAACACCTCCTTTAATCTAGGCATTAACACGTCCCCATATTCCTTATAAATTTCAATTGGGACACCATCAGATCCAGGAGCCTTATTATTCTGAAAGTCCCTTTCCGCAATCCACATCTCCTCCTCTGTAATAGGAGCCTCCAATTGTAGTCTCTGGACCTCCGTTAGCCTAGGCAGCCACATGTCACGAACATACCGCTCCAGCTCCGCAGAAGATTTTGCGAGTCTGGAAGAGTACAGCCGCTGATAAAAGTGAAAAAACACCTTTGCAATCTCTCCGGTGTCCGTGACCAATAATCCATTACTGTCCCGGACAGCTGAGATCAGCGGAGCCCCAGTTTGAGCTTTAGCAACCGTAGCCAACAGATGTCCAGCACCTTCACCCTCAGCATAAAATTGCTGCTTTAGGAAAAAACGTTTATTTTCAGCCTGTTGTAACACGAATTGGTTTAATTTAGATTGGGCATTTACCCATTTTAGCTTGTTGTCGGTAGTTGGTGATCCCACAAAGGCGTGCTCCAGAGTATCCACCTCAGTCTGTAAATATTGCATACGACCTCTAGTTTTGGATTTAATCCTGGATATTTCTTTTATTAGGACTCCACGCAGTACCGCCTTCATGGCATCCCAAACCACCGACAGGGAGACCGATCCCACATTGTTGCAAAAGAACTCCTCCAGAACAGAAGGAATGGAGATGTTGTTATCAAACACTGCCAGCCAGAATGGGTTGAACCTCCATCCACCCCTATGACATATAGCACCCCGATCTACGTTTATGACCACCTTAAGAGGGGAGTGGTCCGAAAGCAACCTGGTACAATATTCAGTCCCAATTATCAGTGGCACCATTGCGCTATTCCCCAAGGCCAAATCTATCCTAGATAACGAGGAATGAGATGCAGAGTAACAGGAGTATTGCCTAACATCTGGCAATATCTGCCCCTGGAACCTTTTTCCCCGTTTTTCTGGGCCCCCCAGCGCCTTTTTTCGCACCTCCTCGCCGGCCCCTCACTATTTCCGGGGACCTCAACTAATTGAGGCCCCGGCTTGGGCCTAGCGTGGAGGCCACCGCCCCTGTGCCGCCCCCGCCCAGCCGGATGACCCTGACCGCGCGTCATACTGAGAGCCGAGAACGGGCGCGTTTTCCAGCCTGGAGCCCGCCCGTTTAGCTTTGCCCCTTCCTCCTTCTCCTCCACGAACGCCATTACACAGCACGTGGACACTGCGCTCAGCCATCCGGGGGGGCACAGGATCCCGGCGGCCTGTCAGAGCTGCGCTGGAGCTGGTGGTAAGACCTCTGCAGAGGTTCTGTCTCCCTCTCCTACACTTCCCCTCCTGCAGCAGGCACTGTTAAGTGACCCTATTCAGCCCCTGCACTAAGGGCCCAGGCACCTAGCTGGACAGCTAGAGAGTGCCTGCTTACACAGGGGACTCCTGGTTACCTTCTATTTTTTCGCTATAGCCCATACCACAATGTCTGGCAATAGGAGTAAGAAAAGCTCCAAGGCAGCCAGCACTTACTATGCTACCTGCACTGTATGTAAGGCTGACCTCCCTGCAGGATGCTCCTCGCCACATTGTAAGAGCTGCACGCAGGCTGCAGATACTGAGACCCCCGCTACCCGGGCTTCTACCAGTGCCCCTGACCCTACCCCTGCGTGGGCCAAAGTTATGTCTCAGAATATGACGCAGTCCATTGTCAGATTGTTTGCCACACTGCTGCAGTTTATGCAGGCCCGTTCGCCACCTGAAACTGCCGTTCAGGCTTCTGCGTCTCAGCCAGAAGTGTCGGAACCACGACAGACTGCCGACCCTGCCCCGTCAGTCTCTGACTATGGCCGTAAGAGACCACCTCCATCTCCAGAATCCCCTGCGGGCTCTGCAGCCTCTGCATCCCGCAGGCGTCAAGATGACGCTCAGGAATCCGAAGGTCTCTGTTCTTCGGACTCAGAGGGTCACTTAGATGAGTCCCTAGACTTAGATGCGACCGATACGGTGGCGCTGGTGGAGGATTTGATTACTTCCATCAACCAGGTTCTGGAAGTGTCGGACCCTCCGGCTGATGCTCCGGAGCATAAGGTGTCCTTTAAAAGGGCCAAGAGACCACATAAGCATTTCTCAGACCATCCAGAGTTCCAGGAAATTCTCAAAAAACATAGGTTACACCCTGACAAAAGGTTTGGTAACCGTAAGGCTCTGGAAACACGTTATCCCTTTCTTGCCTAAGGTCACCCAGGATTGGACAGATCCGCCACAGGTGGACCCTCCTGTATCTCGTCTCGCTACCAAGACCCTCCTGTCCTTACCGGACAGTTCATCCAGATGGCGAAGTCCGTCTTTGAGGCCTCAGGCTCTTCTTTAGGGCCAGCCTTTGCTTCAGTTTGGGCCTCAAAGGCCCAAAGGCTATTATGACTAGAGCTAATTCTGTACACTCGGCTCTTCGGACCTTGCAGGTCGATCCAGCCTTGTTAGACCAGGTTGCTCAAATAGCGGTTACCGCCGAATACTCAATGCATGCCGCCTTCGATTCGGCTAACTGTGCCGCGGCGGCGGCTTCCAACGCCATAACCATCAGGCGAGCCCTCTGGTTGAGAGAGTGGAAGGCAGATGCAGCGTCAAAAAAGTCGCTCACCTGTCTTCCGTACAATGGTGGCCGTTTATTTGGCGAAAAGCTGGATCAATTGATTCCAGATGCCACTGGGGGTAAGAGTGACGGGGCAATTTAACTCTTCCACTCCTCCACCGGTCACTCCAAATCAGACTATGAACATATGGTACCAGATAAGAGTAAATCAGATGGAGAATCTGGTTCAAACTTAATATGTTCGTTGCTTTATTAAGCAATGGCAAGATATACACAGCAACAACAACCCCTACATTTCCGGATACACTACATTTTATAATTCATGGAATGGGCGTACATAATCAGAGAGCAAGGTGGGATTATGTGAAAAGTCAGGTGGGTTTAAGCTAATGTCTATGAGTATATTGGCTAGTTTAATGAGTCCTTTGTCTTCTTTCTTGTATTCACGCCTCCTGGCCGGGTGTCATCCTCAAGCTGGTAGCTGGTAACATGCAAGGTCATTCCACATTCCATCCTTGATACTCCTTTCAATACAGGCCTCATCCTGGCACCTTATCTGTCTGTTTCCCATTCATCCCACGTCCTTTGTCCAGATGGATCTACACAGCTTCTGCAAAACTCAACTTAAACCATAAAATAGTCAAGAACAGCAAGGGGGTTGGGGATACAGAGTAGAAAGCGAGAAATGAAACTCGGAGAGATAAACAAGCAGAGATATATAAAATATATGGAAGAAAATAGACAAGGTGGAGGCAGAAAGGAAACCAGTATAGTCAGGAAAGCAGTTGAAGGAAATACTGACAGAAAGAGGGGAAAAACATATAGAGAAACTATGAAAGGGAGAGAGAGAAGAGAACAACTCTTATCTGTTAATATACATATTAATTGATATAGAAAAACTTAATATTTTATCCAGAATATTAGTACTTTGGTTATATTTGTGATATTAACATATAATATGATCTCTAATAGCTACATATTAATAAGGAAATATAATAATTTCCCCCACAATCCCCCCTAAATATTAATTTTTCTATTTACAACTTCTCCTAATGTTTCCCTAGAGAACTCAGGAACCTCTGAGACTGTCCATGTGATGGGAAAAAGGGAAAAGGATTTCTTCATCCAAGCATCTCAGAGACCCTTTCCTTGTGAAAGGTCCCCAGACACCTGAATCCTACTCTAGCCTCACATGGAGTTCTCCCACTGTCCCTTAACTCAAATCCCTCAACTGGGTGTGATAATAGGGGAGATTCTTAGACTGCTTATGGGATTTTCCTTTGGGGATTTCCTCCTCTTTCACCATTCCACAGACCCCGCCCTTTTCAGCTAAAAACATATCAAGGGCCAACCTGTTTTGTAGTGTCATTCTAGTATTGGGACCTAGTTCCTCAACTATACCCTGGAAAGCATCTCAACCATAGTTGACAAACCTTTGCTCACTGTAATATATATAATTAATCCAATCAACGTTCTTATTGATCTGTACCTGTGGAATTAAGGAAGCAAATCCAGCATATACCTGATTTTGGGCCTTAAACTGGTCAGACACCCCCCTTGGCACACCAATAGCATCAATATATACCTGAGGGTCTTCCTCATATCCCATGTGTAACTGATCAAGGCTTCTTTGTTTTCTGGCTATTTTATAAACAGACATTGGGTCCCATGGCAAGATTCTGAACTACATTCCTAATTTAATCAAGATACATTGTCCTGTCCAGACTATAGGTAACCTAGATCGGAGCTTACCATCCCCACACAGCTAGTAAATATCATACATATATCCTATAAATTAACTGAATAAATTTATACTTACAGAGCTGTTTTCATTACAAAATCCCAGTTTAAAGGTTCCTACTAACGAAAACCTCAGAACATATTAGAAACGGCCTGGGGAATTGTGTATCAGTTTTACACTATTAGTAACATATAACCTTAAAAATACAAGACTCATTCTCCCTTGAACACTTTATCATATACCACTATCATTATGGAGGGTATACAAAAAGATATGAACTTCTTAAATATCTGCAAATAAGCACAGTTATCCACAAGAGAAAAGAGATACACAACAAAATCATACAAGAACCATGTTATGTACTCCTGTACTTATTTATTCTAAAAACATTTTAACTAGGGTATGTTTGACATTCTATAATACCTTATATAGGAAAAAGAGATTTACACATATTGGGACAATTTTATACAGTTTTCTTGGTTTCCTTGTCCGCTCACTATTTGCAATTTCTAAACCCATGGAGCAATCGCCGCTCGAAGCCCGTACCTTTCTGAGTTGTGTTGTGTGCAAGAATAATGCAGGATAGTATACACAGCTTACCTGTACCAGGAGCGAACTAGGAGGTACTCACCTGATCTCACCCGTGACCTATTTTGAGGCGTAAAGTGAGGCCAAGCAGAGACCAGTCTAACCTTTGCTGATAAAAGACATCATGGCCTGCCCTGTCCCCTCTCACGACTCCTAGTTTAACACTGTTAGTGGTTCGGTCAGTCCCTATAAGGCAGTCGACTATAGAGAGGGCTCAGGCCGCCAGGCGCAATCCGGCTGGGATGGGGCAACCACCCGCCACTACCTTTCCTACCTTTTGTTGTAGCTTGCCTTCTACCTCCGAGAGGACAGGACACCTGTGGTGATTGTCAGTATAATTATACCATCCTAGACTGATAACATGGTGTCTACCTCACCGTAATATACCAATACTGCATTTAGTAGGCTTACCGTATTGTTAAGGAATTCTTCAACCGGAAATCGCTCCATTCGCTCAGAAAGTGCAAGTCAGAACCAAACATTCTGATTACCTCATGCGAGGATTCTACCTGCGTCCAATGTAAGAAATCATATCTCCTATACCTGAAAAACAACTCAAAAATCTAATGTCAAAGATCAGAAAATTCTTATTCAACATTATAATTATAATTTTCTGCTAGTTATTTTGAATATATTTCTATTACTGGACAATAAATGGTAGAAAATACTATATGGGCGCTGTATATCAGAGCAGACATGTGTAACATCACCTTTAATTCAAAATTCCTGCTATCAGCATTTTCTCTAGAAAGCCTCCGATAACGGACTACAAGAAATATTCTCACACAGTAGGGAACAAAGACTGCTCTGATAGAAGGAATTTAAGGAGGTGTGGAGGAGTGGTTCACTCCCTTCCATATTTTCAAATCCTTTGGCCTTGACATACCTACAAAATGTCCATAAAGAATACACTCAGAAATATCAGTTCATCTTCCCACAGCATTAATATATATATTATTTCCCCTTGGGCGCTCAGTATATTAATCTTCCCTCTAGGTAGCTTAATTTTTGAAAGGCCTGAATCATAAGAATATATTTGAGGATATCTTTGTTATCCTGATATTACGTCTTATATTTCAGCATATTACAGTTTACACAAACCTTTGTAAGATAATTTGAATACAAGAGAGTCCTAATTACAGCTTAATTTAATACTATATATATTAGTTATATCTCCCTAAAGCAGTTAAAATCTACCTGGCGTCATACACACACACGCACCAGCATTGGTCCAGGACACTGGTCAAATTATTCCTAGACACAGGTTTAGCTACTTGAATTCCAGGGCAAACCAGGCATCCCCAGGGATTGACTCCTCAGCACATATTCTACAGGTCACCAGCCGCTCCCAGGTCTGCCATCACAGGTCCAGACCTCCATAACAGTGACTGCACCAGAACACACCATCGCAAGTAACTTCAGGTTTAACCCGTCTTCCCCACTGGAGGGGCTACAAGAGCCTCAGTCTTCTAACCTCATATCTCTATATACACGAGCTAGGCACTACTTTTAGTACACATGCATACAAACTTTTTTTTTTTTTTTTTTCATATAAATCAATAAAAATCTTATTATTGCATCCAATATTAGGCATTATTATTAATACCAAACTACCATAAATGTGAAAAATCCATCTTTGCCTTTCAGAATCCCTGGAAAGATGGGTGAGATTCCAGTTGTACATGTCACAGTGTGCAGATTCCACCCTTCACTCGGCCCCCCTCTCTCTGGCTTACTCACTCTCTCCCTCCCCTCCTTCCAACACAGACAGCTTCTACAAGGTTACGCGCACACAGCTATTTAGATAAGGAATTCTGAAACTTATACAATAGGAAAAAAAGAAATCTTTCTCTTCCAAACATAGCTCACAAATTTGATTAACTGTTTCACACTTGTAGCTATATACAACTAACAACTCTAGCCATTATCTGAGACCCCATGGCTTAATATCTAACTTTTCATTTATTCTTTATCACTTCAAGAACTTTCCATGACAGGAAAAATAGTAAAATATATTGATAGACGGACCATGAACAGAGTGTAGTGACAGTTGGCATGACTTCAATGAAACAGAATAATCTCCATAAGATTATATACACCTCACCCTAATTTACCCTAACCATTCTGGAGCTAGGAATTGCTTAATAAATTTTAACTTAACACACCCACACATCCGGGGATCTCATATCGCCGCCATGATAGGGTGGTGGCTGGGATAGCGTACTTATCAACAATGGCATGGCGGCCATTTTACACTGTATAAAATTATTGTTAGGAAGCAGCTTATAACCAAACACAGGCTCTGCATCATCTTTTCCCCTTTCTCCATCTACTTCTCTCCATTCCTCACTTTCAGACTACGTGCAACCCGTAAATAAGCTTGTGCCTGATCTAGCAGCCCTTGGTCTTTCAGCTTGCCTTTTTCTCTCTGGATAAGATCATTTCATATAGACGGCTGCAATCTCCTTGACAAAGCAATTCTACGTACTTGTATAACTTTTTCACATCCTTAACAGCCTGCTTGCCTTCCCGTGATTCTACCAATTCCTTCATTTCCACAGCATCCTCATCTAACTTATAGGGTACGGGTTTTTTTTTTTTTTTTTTTTTCGCTTTAGGAGACGCAATCATGACGCACAGAATACTACGGCCTGCTGCAGCTCAGTCCGCTGACAGCGACAATCAACACTGTGCCCCTAAAGCGTGGCACGGCTCATCACGCTTACTCCAAGCGTGGCACGGCTCATCACACTTACTCCAAGCGTGGCACGGCTCATCACGCTTACTCCAAGCGTGGCACGGCTCATCACGCTTACTCCAAGCGTGGCACGGCTCATCACGCTTACTCCAAGCGTGGCACGGCTCATCACGCTTACTCCAAGCGTGGCACGGCTCATCACGCTTACTCCAAGCGTGGCACGGCTCATCACGCTTACTCCAAGCGTGGCACGGCTCATCACGCTTACTATACTCTGCCCCTAGGCTAGACACCAGTGCTTACAGATTGTCCTGTCACGATATTCCAACCGGGAGGCAGTCTCCTCTCCCAAAATATAGGTGCCCAAACACCTTACTCACGTGCAGATATAATAACGTCTCCTATTTTCCTATCTACACCGTCCCCAATCTATACCCTTCTCAGTATCTCACAGTGTCTCTAGATTGGAATTTGAACAATGCAGTTAAACAGTCACGGGCCATAAAGTTACACCTCAATTCACAAGCTAACAGCAGGCACAGAAAGGGTTAATTTGCAAGTGAGGAATGAATAATGACCGTGGAGGAGGCGTGGTGCATGAGCGAGCACGTGCATAAGGCAATATATATCGCGTTGCTGGTTCGGAACATAGCTCTGGATCACGCTTAGTCTCACCACTCGACCGGTCACCCCCCTAGACCCAAAGGACACCCCAGACTTAACCAATATCGGCTGAAACACTGTAAGGGCGACACACATATGAATGCGATCTCCACTTACCGTGTTTGGAGGTCGACCAGGGGTCAGCCAATACGGGCGTCATCCCGGGGCATCCGGGCACGGGTCCGTGGGGGTCGCGGATCACTGGCTATGTCCCATCTGGGGTGCCAAATGACGGGGCAATTTAACTCTTCCACTCCTCCACCGGTCACTCCAAATCAGACTATGAACATATGGTACCAGATAA